>JAJEJO010000616.1:0-92725 GCA_020662805.1 Glaucomys volans | reverse complement strand
TCCAGATTATTCCAATCTGCGGCACACAAGGGTGGGCAAGAGATGACCTGTTCCTATTGTAGATGAGCATTTTTCTTGTCCCTATTGGTCCAATGGAGCCTAAGACAGAATCCAGAGGAAACAGACAAGGGACAAAGGCACAAAGGTTTCAGATGCTCCTGCCATCTTTCCCACTCCGCTCTCAGATATTTCTGAGCTCTAAGTGAATTCATTTCCCCAGATGGGTCTGTATGTCTCTGTGGTGCCCCAGAGACCCACACTTCACCACCGACTTTGCACACAACTGTCCAAGCAGTTTCTATGTTTCCATCCATGGTATGTTTGTCTCTCACCCCTTCCCCAAAGCTAGAACTGATGTCACTTCAATCTTTTGGTCATAATATTTTTGGTCACATAATCTCAGGGTTGGAGGAGGCCCTTGAGGACAATCAGGCTAAATTTCCATCTAATCAGATTAAGGGAACTGGAGGGAAAGGGGTAGTGGACATAACTTGGAAAAGATAGTAGAGCAGTGGTTCAGTAATTTGCAGGGAAAAACAATCAGGAAGAAGTCAGATGAAGTCCAAATATGCACTGTTTGGAATAAATTCTTTATTTTTTCCCTTTGGTACTAATTGGGTGTTTAAAATTTTTAAATTTCAATTAAATTACCCGGGCACAGTGGCGCATGCCTGTAATCTCAGCACCTGGGAGGCTGAGGCAGGAGGATGGCGAGTTTGAAGTCAGCCTCAGCAACTTAGCAAGGCCCTAAGCAACTCAGTGAGACCCTGTCTCTAAGTAAAATACAAAATAGGGCTGAGGATGTGGTTTAGTGGTGGAGTGCCTCTGGGTTCAATCCCCAGTACCAAAAAAAAAAAAAGTTAGGGGAGGAGCCCAGGAAGGCACATGTGGTGGGGGAGGGAGGGCTGGTGCCAAGGGTGGAGGTGCCATCTCAACTTTCAAGCATGAATGTCCAGTCAGTCACTTGGGAGTTACATCCAAGGACTCAGGCTGCGCTACAGAACAAAAGGGCACTTTGGAAAGGAGAGAAAAGTTCATTTAGGGGAACAGAGTGACAAAGCAAAAAGCATGGAGTAAAGTCCAGCAACTTGGCAAGAAGCCTAAATTGAAAGGAATGGAGAAAATAAGGCCATTAAAGAAGACATCAATGGCCAGGAGAGAGAGAACCCTGGGCATGAAGAGAGCAGAGAAGGACTGGAAGCAACCACTGATGCACAAGTTTTCAGGAAAACTCTTGGGTGCTTTGAACCTAATATTTGCTAGGGTAAAAAATGGCTGGACTTGCCAGGCGCGGTGGCGCACCCCTGTAATCCCAGCACTTGGGAGGCTGAGGCAGGAGGACTGCGAGTTCAAAGCCAGCCTCAGCAACTTAGCGAGGCCCTAAGCAACTCAGTGAGACCCTGTCTCTAAGAAAAATACAAAATAGGGCTGGGGATATGGTTTAGTGGTGGAGTGCCTCTGGGTTCAATCCCCAGTACCCCAAAAAAAAAAAAAAAAAAAAAGGCGGCTAGCCTCCATCAGGCACCCTCAAGAACAGAAGCGTCAGATTCTTCCTTTTGTTTGGCATATTTGCCATAAACTCACAAACATGCAAACATTGAGTTCCTGGCTACTTTTATAAGATTCCTCATCTTCCAAATTATTATTTTACCCCACTGACCATCTTAGATATGAACCCACCTTTAGATATAAATGGCTAGAAAGAAGCTGGGGTAGCAGAACAAAAACAAGATCTTATTTTGATTGGGGCTTATATGGTTTCTAAAACACTTAGGCAAATCCAGCATTGGGCAAATGCACTTGGCCTGCAACTGCTTAGGTGCCGCAGGATGCAAACCAGATGGGTGCAGGTCCCTCCCATGGCAAGCCCAACCAGGGGCACGTGCCACCTGCCCAATGGTGGGCACCCACTTCTGCAGCCAGAGTAGAAGCTGCAAAGCCTGCCACATGTGCTCCTTCTACGAGCACAAGGTTCAGTTTTGGATCAGAAACTGAAAGGAACAAAGTTCAAGCTCAATCCTATTCTTAGGGTTAAAGATGGCTTGCTCACTCTTTAAGACATACACCGATGAGTTTTCAATGCCATACATTATCCCTGGAAGGCAGTCTATTCTCTCCAGTTTTAAATAAAATTATGGGAGAAAGGAGAAGAAAGAAAGAGGAGCAGGAGGAAAGAGAATTGCAATGAAATTTTTATCATTTAAAGAACATGTAAATGCATGTGACAGTGTTCTCATTAAAATGAGATCTGAAGTGAAAAAGGAGGAAAAAAATTATTAATAGAGCTAGGACAAGTGAGGTCTATGTCATCGGAGTTCCCCAGCTGGACGGACCACCCAGCCAGAGCAGTCACCAGCTGAATATACTGCTGGGGCTGCCGACACTACAGAAACCAAGCCCTTCTACGTTTGATTTTCTCCCCATGGTTAGGGCCACTGTGAATTACCCAGAACGTCTTTAGAAAGCCCGGATCAGCTTTCCCCTGAGTAGACACAAAGATATTTCTGAACTCTCTCCACCACCTCCCTGCTAACTGCCTTCTGCAAAGCTGCTTTGAGCTTAGAGGAAACAAAATCATTTCAGTATTTGCTATAAAGTATAATTAGGAAGTCAAATTTGCTACTGAAAAAAATACTTCAATTAATTTTTTTTTAAACAAGCACAAGTGCTGTTTAGATTGTCCACTGATGTGGGTTATCCATGCCACTGCTCTCTTGAGATTTCCTCTTAATATGGGTAGTGAGACCTGTGCCCAGCGGTAGATTTTAATACAATGGTGAAAAACATACACAATGGTAGAGATGAACAGCTCTTGTCTATCGTCCCCAGACCAGAGTTATCTCTGCACTTTAGTACATGGCAGGATACATCCAGGATGCATACACTACCAGAAACAAAATCTACAAACTTAAAGAAAGGCTCTCTGGTCTAGGGGATTAGCTTCTGGAAGTTACTGACATATTAATGTGCATTTAAGTTAGTATGAGGCCTCTTCTGTGGTCTCCTGTGGAAGGATGCCATGGGCAGTTCTGACACAATCTGTCCCCTTAAAATCATACCAGCTAGTATGCAAGAGGGTAAATGATTAGAGGAGAAGAGCGAGTTTTAAAGATCATGACCATTCTAGCATCAATGAAGCTGCTATAATTGTAACCATGCTATGGCTAATGGGTTTATTCTAAAGGCAGGCATAAAGTCGGAGAAGTGTCTGTCCTGTCCACAGTGGAGTTTCATGGTTGCCTGTGGGATATACTTAATTTTCATGTCAGGGCAGCCTGGCCTCTGCTGGGCTCTTACCTGTTTCCTCACGGTTGAGCTCCTCCTGCAGTTGATTCCACCGAGTCAGAGAGAGCCGATCCAGCAACAGGGAGGAAAAAAGAGAAAATTGGGACAGAATGAGACAAACCATTGCGTGTGTGTGTGTGTGTGTGTGTGTGTACACATGTGTATGTGCCTATGTGCTGCCTCTGCTTCCTAATAGCTGGGATTATAGGTATGTGCCATCAGGCCCAGTTCAAACAAGGGTTTTTAAACCCAGAAGTAAAGTTTTTAATCATGAAAAACAGTCTTTATGGTAGTTAATGAAACAAACCACAATATTCACCTCAATCCCAGAAATGGCTAAGAGACCTGTGAAGTTACTTCCAACTAAAGTCAAATACAGTTTTACTCTTCATAAAAGCACAGCAGTGCTTGTCTTCAATGTCTACCAACATTCAAAATTTGAATAGGAAGGAACTGGCTCAAATTTGCAGATCTGAGTTAGACAATAAGAAGACCTTTCTGTTGGCAAGGAGACCCTGGAAAATACCACAGGATGTTACCTACCATTTGCTTTCTCTTGGAAATCCTCAGGGAAAAGATAGGAAGCAATTTTTCTGGATTTAGAGGATAGGGCATCTACAATGGAAGGAATCTTGGGATCTTCTGTCTATATTTTTCAAATTGTGTTGACACTCAGAGAACTTTTCTCAAAGGGAATTTGACTCAGAGGCACCAATATCCAAAACAAGGAGAACAGCCTGCTCTGCTTTGAGAGAAGGTGGGGGCTGGGGCCTGCCTACTGGGCCTTGTTCTGCCTCTGCTGTCAGGTAGCTCTAGAAGAACCTATTTGAACTTCTACAGCCTCATGGAGCTAACATAAAACACTGTTTTTCTGAGAGGGGATAAGAGTGGCCAAAGGTGAGACACAGTGAAAAAACCCAGCAACAGGCAAATCGACTCAGCTCTTCATCTTTTCAGAAACTTCTGCAGACATTGGACCTCAGGTGAACTTACACTATATCACCAGAAGATATATTCCACAGAATTCCATTATCCTGGTTCCCTCCAGTCCTCAAGTCTGGCATATTAATGGGACTTTAGTTATAATCCACAATGACAAAACGATGAAAGCCAAATGAAGCTATCTCTAAATAATGAGCCTATAATTGTAAATGGCTTATGATTATTGTGTGTGTTGGCAGATATAAGTGGTTGATATAATGGACTAACACAGGGTCTCTAAGGAGTCCAGTCCATTAGAGCTCTTTCTCTAGTTAAATCAGCACATTTTTAGGCATCGGAGAACTGTCGTCTGAATGGACGCCTTGCTCTCTGCCAGCTCATGGGTTTTCTCATAGCAGCCCCATGACTGGGAGGGAAAATATTTGGCTGGGGTGGGAGAGGGAGGGGAAGGTAGGGAAAGATCAGGAGGGCTACATACTTGCACATCAGGCAAGGATTTCTACCAAATGCTATTTGGCAAGCCAACGCAATAAAATATTTTATTATCCAGCAATGTCACTAATTAGGCCATCATCTTTGCTATGCATGAAAAATATCTCAGATCAAATCCTACCTCCTGATCTTCTTTTTCTAAGTTAGAGATTCCCCAAAGCCCACATGCTGAAGCCTACCAGCTAAGGATAGGTTACCAGTATAGGATCCTCCAGAGTTAAATGTCGATTTTCCTTGCAGTATGGAAAGTCTCAGGGACTGGGTAGTCTCAGGGACTATTTCAGCAAACGATACTCCCTTTACTCAGTTCTGCTCAGCTCTTTTCCTAAGTCACAGCAAACCCCATTGCAGCTGAGACCAGAGGGAACCATAAAGGTCAAGGGAAGGAAGCAACCCCTACCCTTGGCCAGTCATTCAATGTCTTTATACAACTCAACCTTGGTTCTTTCCCAAGCTGGGATCACTGGACCTCCTGGACCTCTCTCTATCCCTTCCCAGGGCTGTCCCATGCCATACCTACCTGGCCAGACTGCAATCTGTCCGCTGACCTGTGGAAAGAGAAAGGTAAAGAGCATATGTTGAAGTAAAAGGGGTAGAAAAGGGAGACCCACCAGCAGAAAAGAAAAATGAGCCTGCAGCCTTATCTGCAGAAAGAACTTTCTCTTGATTGCTAGGCCACGGTTGCTGGTATCCCTAAACTCTTCTTCCCAAAGGGAAAACAGGCATGGATACAGGGCAACAAGAATGAGACAGATCATACTTTAGAGAACAAATTGTTAGAAATACAGCTTCTTATGTGTATGCTGGCTGTCTGTGGTGGGAAGGAGGAGGAGGAGAACAAGCTTTCTTGCTCCCAAGTCTGTGAATGAACGCACACTCATACACACAGCTGGGACTGGAGTGGAAGAAGGAAAAAGAGTTGTCTGGGGAGAGGAGGGAGATGTGCACATTCTGGTTTTAGATTCATACAAATTCTGTAAAGTTAGACTTGGGTAGTGAGGCAGATGTGATTTTTTTTTTTTTTGGTATGGGGAATTGAACCCAGGGGCACTTAACCACTACCACTGAGCCACATCCCCAACCTTTTTTTATATTTTCTTTAGAGACAGGGTCTCTCTGAGTTGCTGAGGCTGGCTTTGAATTCGCAATACTCCTGCCTCAGCCTCCCAAGCTGCTGGGATTACAGGTGTACGCCACTGTGCCTGGCAGATGTGAGACTTAATGCTGACTCTGCTAGCAAATCATAGTTCTCAATCCAGTGGCAGGCCCTAATAATTTAATGGGTCATAGCCAGCTTTAAAAATTGAAATTGACACTTGGGAGGCTGAGGCAGGAGGATCGCGAGTTCAAAGCCAGCCTCAGCAACTTAGCGAGGCCCTAAGCAACTCAGTGAGACCCTGTCTCTAAATAAAATACAAAATGGAGCTGGGGATGTGGCTCAGTGGCTGAGTGCCCCTGGGTTCAATCAATCCCCAGTACCCCCCCCCCCAAAAAAAAAGAATTGAAATTGAAGCTCAGCATGATGGCTCACACCTGTAATCCAGCTACTTGGGCGGCTGAGGAAGGAGGATCACAAGTTTGAGGCCAGCCTCAGCAAATTAACGAGGCACTAAGCAACTTAGTGAGACTCTGTCTCCAAATAAAAAATAAAATGGGCTGGGGATGTGGCTCAGTGGTACAGCATTTCTGGGTTCAATCCCCAATACCCCAAAACAAAACAAAATACTGAAATTCAAACCTTAAGGTTCACAGGAAGTATTTGTATTTTTAATTTTTTTGTTTGTTTTTGGTTTCCGTGGTGCTAGGGGTCAAAGCCAGGGCCTCAAGCATGTAGGCAAGAGCCCTACCACTAAGCTGCATCCCTAGTCCCATAGACATGTCTTTAAAATTTAAAAATACATACACATGTATAGATGGGTCATAATATAATATGCTTCCTTTGGGCCACAGTTAATGAAGCTTGATCTGTACTAGACCCAAGTTGGATAAACGAAGGGCAAACCTCAGCAGGCACAAAGCCAGTGAAGCAGAGCTCAGCTCCTACATTCTCCATTCAAGCTCCTGAAAAGGCAACTCCAAGGGCTGGGGGAGGGCAGGGCTTCCTCTTGCCTTTAAAGCTTGCTAATTGTTGATTACAGTTCAGCTGATCGTGAGCAACACCATCCCCCTCCCCTAACAGCCTCTTCTTACCAAAGGCTCAGCTTTCATCTGCAAAAATATTATTCTGAGCCATTATTTTCAACATCTGTCCCATTTCCATTCTGGAATATTCATACACATCAATTATCCCTCTGTGGCAAGAACAAGGGGCTCTTGCATTATGGTGACAAATACGCACAGAAGGCAGGGACATGATGGCTTGCACACAGGAAGATTTACAGCTATTTTTTTTCTTTATTGCTCCAACTTGTCATCTTTAGATTAAGGCAATTTGCAACACTAATGAATGGTCAACCTTCATCCCTCCAGAGTAGCACATTTGGTGCATGCTTGGGTGTGAGCAAGCACACACACACATACACCCCACAATCCTGTTCCTTGTCTTACTTGTGTGTTATGCTTAGATTGTCTTGACAGAAAAAAAAAATTGCAGCTATAACTTGCTTCAAATACTTCTGGGCTTTCTTTTTCTCAGTCTCTGGAGAGCGATTTGATAACCCAAGAGTACCGATTTTTCTACAAGCAGAGTTTGGCTCTCAGTGCCTGGACCTGTTTAGTCTGAGTCCCTTGGGTGGTGGAGAGGAAAGAGACCAGAAGTTACCAAAGGCTCTCTCCACACTACAGAAAATGCCTTCAAAATCATAAGAGCAAATGTATTAGAGAAAAGAGAATTCACCATCTGGGGGAACTCTCCTGAGAAGGAAAAGGACAGGGTGAGAAAGGTGGGCAAGAGGCTCTGGTGTGAAAGGCAGGGCCCGGTTTCCTGTGCCAATGAGCCAAAGGGCCTCGCACACTCTCCTGGGCTCTGCAGTTTGTCTGATGAGTGCTCAAGAATTTATTTAAAAATGTCAGAGCTCTGTGTAAGCGCAGGCTTGCCTGTTGCTGAGGTCACCACGAGGTCCCTGTAGCATCTCCCTTCCACTCCCTCCTATCTCTAAGTGAGGAGATTAGTGGGGCAGGGCATTCAGAGGCATCCCCAACCTGGGAATCCCATTAATCACAGGATGCTGAGAGCTAGGCAGGAGACCTGGGCAGGGTGCCAAACAACCCTGAGGAAGCTTCTCTTTCAACCTTCTCCTTCTGTTTGACGCCGAGAAGACAAAGTCCAGAGTGCCAGTCCAGTTCTCTGCCTTGCTACTTTCTAGGGTCTGGTTAAGTTCATCGTCTGAGATGAGACAGCACACTCAGCACCATGGCCTCAGTACGATCACAGGACAGAGGGGGCTGCCACTTAAATGCACTGGGACCCTTCCAAGCAGAAGAAAGCAGACGTTCACCCCCTGCAACTTAGAAGGCAGCAGTCTGTCCATCACTCCTGCACCTGAAAATCCGCTCCCTCCTCAGAACAGCTGGGCATCTCATCTCTCAGCTCCCTATCTTCCTGCTAGACCCTCAGTCTCACAAGGAGCTGGAAGTTTTAACAAAGGGTCTGCAGAGGAAATAACTGCAGCCTGGTTACCCCGGTTGTGGCAGAGGAGGCAAAGGAGGGGGCCTGGGTGGAGAGCAGGCACGCTCCATTTAAACAAATAGATGATGTACATTAGTGCTTCATTAAGCATTGCTCTTTTCCCATTACTCAAGCAGTCATCTGGGGCATGCGCTTCCACATTAAACAGGTTAGGAAAAGAAATGCGTTCCAAGAACCAGATTGGGTCCACCTGGCTGAGGACGGAGGCGTGTGCTCAGCAAGAGAGCTCAGTGGGACCTGCCCCTGCTGCCAGCCTCCCGCAGAGATTCCCACACTCACTTTCTCCCAGGGTTTTCTGCAGAAGGTCGTGCTTGGCTTGTAACTTGGTGATGAGGTTCCTGCCCTCCAGGTACTCCTTCATTTTCTGTAGAAGAGGAGCAGAAAGAATAGTCAGACTCCTAAGGGGGAAAAAAATCGCAGATACTCAGCTGGACAATTCCCTTTTTGACAGGTCTTTTGGTTTCTGACCCAATTTCTATCAGGTCCATGTTTTAAAAAATTCCTTTGAGGCCCTGAGTCTAGGGGCAGCTGCTGATTTTCACGGTGGATTAGTGCCCTGCTCTGTTTCCATAGGAATGTGATGTTGGCCAGTACAAACAAACAAATGGTCTCTGAAAGCCCCTCATCTATCTCCTTCAGCTGCACTGAAGCACAAGAACTGTGGGTAGTGTGGACAGACCCCCAGAGCCCACTTTTCTTGCTGTGAAGACACACACCTGCTCTCTGGCACCTCAACTGACATCTCGCCTGCCCCGCCTCTCCCAGGGTGTGTTCTGTCAGTCATGCCTGCACCTGGAGCAGTGGCCCAGTCCCTGCCTCAGCATGCAGAGCATCTTCATTTGAGCCATATCCTCATGGGCCTCCTTCCCTATTCTGCACAGAGTCATTATGGAAAGCTGCTGCCCGCCACTTACATACACACACACAGTTCCAAACACAAGAGGTGGTTCCAGAAGTGCAATCCCACCTGCCGTAACAGCCGGGATAGGATGCTGTGCTGCCTTTTCAGTTATGATCTCTCATCAAAGCTTGTCTGCCCATGGAGAGGCTGTATTTCACTGGACAATTTATCCAAACAACATGAATTTAAAACAGCTCCATGAGTTAGTATTATCATTATCACCATTTTATTATCAAGAGTACTGAGGTCTGAAGAGATCATGTTGCTCAATGTCAAACAGTGAGCAGCGGAATTAGAAGACCAATGCATGGGGCTGAGTGGTACAGTGCTTGCCTAGCATGCACGAGACTCTGGGTCTATCCCCAGTACCACAAAAATTAATAAATGATTAAGTAAATAAAAAGGAAAACCGCCAAACTACCAAACACATGCAGTTTGATAGTATGGTTTCTGCCCTTAAGCATTATAATAATAGCTTAATCCACTACAGTATAGAGCAGGAGAGAAGCAGAATTAAACATAGTACTCTTTTTATATGTGAAGCAATTTAGGAGATTTTTTTTTTCTTTTTTCTTGGATACTGGGGATTGAACCCAGGAATGCATTAACACTGAGCTACAGCCCCGGCCCTTTCCATTTTTATTGTGAGACAGGGTCTCACTAAATGGTTGAGGCTGGCCTTGAACTTGTGATTCTCCTGTCTCAGCTTCCTGAGTTCCTGAGATTACAGGTGTGTGCCACTGCACTTGACAATTTAGGAGATTTTCGATTGCTATAGCACATAGTCTTTCATTTGATTCCCACAATAACTCTATACAGTAAGTAGGGAAGATACTATTTCCTTATTAGAGATGAGAAGATGACAGTAAGGAAGGAGGGTGTCAAATGAATTGCTCATCACTGCAAGCTAGTAAGTGGTAGTGCCGGGTGGGGGAACCAGGCCTTTGGACTCTCAACATGCCTTCTTTTCCACTCTCCCCCACAGTCGGGTCTTTCTTGGGGATGTTAGTTTGCCTTGGTTGTCTCCAGCTGTACTGGCTCACTTGCCAGATTGGGGGTCATCTGCCCATGTTTAATTTAGAAGTCGAGTGGCAGGGTTTCCCAGAGTGTGATCTGAGAACTACTGGAAAGATGTGGGATCATTCAGGGGCTAAGTGGACAAAACATTTTAAACATTTTAGTTCTGCCTGTCTTTTAATGTGTACTAAGTAAAACAGAATTATACATCAAGGCTCTGATTTCAGGGCAATTATTTCTTAGGATCAAGGCTGATAGAAAGAAAAAGTTAAAAAAAAATGAGTTACTTTTAGTATCTCTTTTTGTGTATAGTGTAAACTAAGAGCTTATAGTTGGGTGTGGTGGTGCACACCTATAATCCCAGTGACTCAGGAGGCTGAAGCAAGAGGATCCCAAGTTTGAAGCCAGCCTCAGCAACTTAGTAAGGCCCTAAGTGAGGTAACTCAGTGAGACCCTGTCTCAAAATAAAAAATAAAAAGGGTTGGGGATGTAGTTCAGTGGTTAAGCACCCCTGGGTTCAATCGCTGGTACCAAACAAATAAGCAAATAAAAAAAACAAAACTAAGAGCTAGTATCTATCTCTCTCTCCCTCCCTCCCTCCCTCCCTCCCTCACTTGAAAACAAAGAAAAGCCCTGCTTTCTCTGGGATCAGTCCTGGCCCCACCATACTTGCCCACATGGCCCTACATGCAACCGATAAATCTCTATTATAGCCCTTCTCACATAGCTCTGTCACAGAAGGTTTAGTACTTGTATTTCTCTCCTGTCTCTTCCCTATGGTCAGGAACCATTTCATTCATGATTCTTCTCATCCCTGATACTTAGGTACCATATCTAGCAAGAGAGTAAATGCACTCAGTAAATGCACTTAGGTGCCATATCTAGCAAGAGAGTAAATGCACTCAGTAAATGCATGAAGAATGAGTAACAAATAAGCACTCTCACTCTCCTCAGTATGGAACTGCTGCTAGCAGTCACCAAGCCCTTAATTGTGTCCCTACTCTATATTAAATATAAAACAAACCACAAACTGATTCATTTTCGCCACCTTCACCAGGACCTGTTCCCTTGGCTCCTTTATGCCTTTGCACGAGAACATCTGCATGAAAATAGGCTCTCCTGTCACCTTCCCCTTTCCATCTGCTCCAGCTGCCAGCTCACCTGCTGCCAGTCTTCCTGGGGTGATATCCTAATCCCCAACTAATGTCTAATTGTGGGTTTGGAATAGTACTTTGAGGCCTAGAGGTGAGAAGCCTTCAGAAAACATCCATTGCTAATAACACAACTCTCAAAGGCCTCTCTTTGGAAGATTCTCCCAGGAGATGCAAGGGCTTCCTAATGAGGAAAATTCACCTAGAAACTATAACCCTCAAAACAAGACCAGACTGCTCAGAATACAGCAAATATACTGAAAGGGGGTGGGTGCAGATTCCTCCCTCTCACTCAAGCTTCTACTCGTGATTCTGGGAATCATTTTTTTCATTCATGTTCACTTACTAGTTAACTCTGGCTGTCACTCTGTGAACCATTAAAATAAATAATAATCTGATAAAGAGGTATGATGGATTACCTTTTCGGGTTCCATTAAATCCTAACGGATCAAAACTGTGTCAAGGTATGACCTGCATCCCTAATGGTGTGGAAACAATGGTTGGGGTTTTCTGCAAAGGTAAGCTGAATGTGGAGAGTTAAGGGCATCCTAGGGTTTGCAGATGTGTTATTTATCACTTCCTTATCCACCTGGAAGTCAGCACTCATCTGCAGGAGAGATAAACTGGGGATAAATAACCTTGCCTTCTTCTGCTGCTGGCTGGACAGACACACAGAGAAAGAAGCTGAGACAGCTGAAGACAGGGAGGGATAAGCGGCTTTTTGATGATTTCTGGAGATTAGAGGGGCCAGGAAAAGAGCTGTATATGTGTGATCTCAAAAATCTCTTCCTTGCCAGGCATGGTGGTGCATGCCTGTAATTCTAGCAACTTGGGAGGCTGAAGCAGGAGGATTGCAAGTTCAAAGCCAGCCTCACCAACTTAACAAGACCTAAGCAACTCAGCGAGATCCTGTCTCTAAATAGAAAAATAAAAAGGGCTGGGGATGTGGTTTAGTGGTTAAGCACCCCTCAGTTCAATTCCCAGTACCAAAAAAAAAAAAAAAAAAAAATCTCTTCGTTGGGCAATAAGAGTCACATTCTTTATTTAAAACATGTCTTAATATTGGGTAACTGATTTTCTTTTATTACACTTCTCTCACCAAACACCCAAAAGTAAAGTAATTACCTGAGGTTTTCACTTTACCTGGGGATTTTATTTTACCAAAATAAATCAAGTTCCTTAATTATTCTGACTAATGCTCCCCACCCCGACTTTCTCATTTGATACTATCAAAATAGAATTTCTATAAAAAGCAGGAAAGGAGGTAAAAAGTCTGTTAAGGTTTTTTTTTTTTTTTTTCTTTACACTGTGAAACTTCAATTCCATTTTATGTGACTGATGACTGACTGCCATTCTGGGGACTGAATCCAGGGGTACTCTACCACTGAGCTGTAGCTGCCCACCTTTTTGTTTTGAGAAAGTCCTTGCTAAGTTGCCCAGACTGGCCTCAGACTTGGGCTCCTCCTACCTTAGCCTCCCAAGTTGGTGGGATTATAGGTGTACACTACTGTGCCTGGCTTAAATTCCATTTTTATGATCTCATTATTTCTTAATAATTCCTAATTGGTATTGAGAGTAATGAGGTTGATTTATTAAAAGGCATTAAAATAGTCATTTTTCTTTCTGAGCCTTCCATCCCTGACAGATATTCTTGTCACAATAAAATGGACATTTACTAGACCTGCCACTTACTAATTCTTCTAACTTTGGGCAAAAATCACTTAAACCACCTGAGTCTCAGTTTTTCCAGTGGAAAAATGGGAATACTTTCTTTTTTCCCAAGGTTGCTCAGGATGAAGCAGGACAAGCATGACTGTGATTGGCACAGGGGTTGGCACCTGGCAGGTGCTCAGAAAGCCTTCCTTATCCCTGAATCACCTGCTTGAGCAACCTAGAAACATTCTTTCCCTACTTTCTTTGCTTTGTATTAATTACAAGAAAACTAAATCAAAACAGGCATGTTTAGGCATTAAAAAAATAGTAATGGGCACAAGAGTGCTTTTCAAATTTCATTTTTAGAAGTGTTTTCTTGAAATACACTCTTACCATAGGGATATGAATTGCAGGACTTTGCTTTCACCCTGAACTTGGTCTGTGCAAACCCATGGCTAGCTCTACATATATATGCAGCAAGGCATGGGGTGGGAGGAGGAGTGAGCTGGGTCTAGAGATACACAGATGTCGTAACTGTGGCTGTTTCCCCACCATTCAGGCATGCTGACATTTCCCCTCCTCCCCGTCAATTTTTAAAGCAGGAAACAGCTGTTAGACAGAATACATAATAGAGTAAACCTTAAATGGAGCACATCTCTCCGGTTTAATTGGCAGGGCAGGGCCATCACTCATTTGTACCTGTTTAGCACATGTTTACCAAAGCCTGCAGGATACCAAGATAGAAAAAGACCACAGATTCCAAGTTTATTGGTCTAACACACACTGCTCCAATGGCCAGGCACTGTCTCCTTTCTAATGACCTTTTCCAAACCTGTCCCTAAGAATTCAGGTAGCCTGACTTGGTTATTTTGTTAGCCATCATCCTTAAACTCTTTCCCACTTCACCCCCAATACAAGAACCCTACACTCTAACACTCCAATGAAACAGCTGGGGAAAATGCCAGCCTTATAACTTTGATAATTCTTGGCTAAACAGTGAGCACCACAGTCTATGAGGAGAGAACTGGCTGAACAAAGAATCATATATCCACATAATGGAATTCTGTCCAACCACTGAAAAAGGAAGTAGATCTTTTTGGACTAACATGAAAATATATAGAACAAATTAAGTAATAAAAGTAAAGAACAGTATAAGTGGTGTACTTCTATTTGTATTTTTACTTTATTTCATTACATTTCTAATGTAATTCATTGTATTAAAGGGTATTTATCAACATATTAGTGGTTGCCTACATATGGAACATCCCTGGAAGGACACTAGTTTGAATTACTGGCAGCAGGAAGAAGAATCAGGGGTTAAGGATAGGGCAAGGCTTTACTTTTTCATGTATGGCCTTTTGAAATTTTTGTGTCTTTAGAAAAAAAAGAATCCTATAATAAAGAATCACAACATTCGGACATGGTGGTGCAGCCTGTAATCCTAGTGGGTTGGGAGGCTAAGGCAGGAGGATTGGGAGTTCAAACCCAGCCTCGGCAATTTAGCAAGGCCCTAAGCAACTCAGTGAGACCCTGTCTCTAAACAAAATACAAAGAAGGGCTGGGCTGGGCTGTGGCTCAGAGGTTAAGTACTCCCGGATTCAATCCCTGGTACCAGAACAAAAGAATCACAATAAAAACGGCAGTAAGAAAAAAGAGAGTCATCGCTGGATGATGTGTTATAGAAGATGAGTGATGGACACCAAGATCACGAAGCATTTCCCTACCTATGGTAAATAGGAGGGGAAAGCTGCTGAGCTGAGCCCTGCCATTTAGCACCACTCCTTCAGCAGGGTGCAGAGGAAAAGCCCATGACCAGGGATTTCTGGGTTCAGTTGCCACTGAAGACCTTGGCCAAGAAGGTTAGGTTAGAGGATTTTTAAAATTCGCTTTAAGCTGGAAAATTTCATGATTATTTTCCTGAGATTCCTGCAAGCCAGTGACCTTTATAGGTCATACTTTCTAATTGATGTCACCTGGACAGATTAATCTGGTTATAGCCACAAGTGGTCAGAAAACTATCCCAGAAGCCCTCTGAGTCACTAGGTACACTACCAAGCCACAACAAGGGACCTCTTCTCAACTTTCCAAAAGAAGGGCACAGAGAAGCAAAGAAACAGAGGGCTTTGTATGGCTTGGCAAGCACAGGCAGCCCCTCCCTTTAACATGGGCATCTTTTCTCAAATGTCCATTTTACCACCCCAAACAAGCCCTCTTATCATGAGATGAATTATCTGAAACATTTCAGGTACCAGTTGCAAAAATGATGAACTCTCCTGTAAATCCGTTATTGAATAAGTCCAGACAAAAACCATTCCTGTAAGCCATGGAAATCTGCACACAATTTTGATAAATAGCACCATGTTCACAAAAGACAGGAAATGGGTTAGAGGATGTTAGTGCATTTAGGTTAAGGGGTGGACAGGATTTAACAGGTCACCAGCTGGATGGAATAGGGTCATTCCTGCTTTTACTAGTTCTGAATACAAATATTAGAGATTTATTTAAGCCAAAAAGGAATTCTGACAAAAGTCATCTCAAATAGATTTTTATGTATTTCTTAACATAAAAATTTTCTTAACTTAAAAAAATGGAAATCATCCCCAACGTAATAAGATTGAGTCATCTGTATCTAAGCAACCCAGACAGATTAACCAAACAGTCCAATAGTAATATTCAACAAGCTCCTAACAAGACGAAGTTTGGGGCAGCAACACAGCCCTAATTATAATTAAGGAGTTATCTGAATGCAGGACCCAGTTTTCTGATTGACGTTATGCTTTTGCACATACTGTTCCTTCCTCAAACAATACTATTCTCTTCCCCAATCTTCTGCCCAGTTCACTTGACCTTCAAGATGAAGCACAAAAGTCACTTTTTGTGATGCTTCCTGAGTGTCATTCATCCTGGTTGCCATTTATGCACATGTGCACACATGCATTTAAAAATTTTTTAAATTTCTTTTTTTTTAATTATAAAAATCAATCCATTTTTCTGGGTGTGATGGTGCTCACCTATAATTCCAGTGGCTCTGGAGGCTGAGGTAGGAGGATCAGCAGTTCAAGCCCAGCCTCAACAACTTAGAGAGACCCTAAGCAACTTAGTGAGATCCGTCTCAAAATCACAAACAAAAAAAGGGTTGGGGATGTGGCTCAGTGGTTAAGCACCCCTGGGTTCAATCCCTGGTACCAAAACAAAAACAAAAACAACCCCAAAACCAATGAATTCATATTGTTTAGAGACAAGGTAAAAATGAAAAGTTCTTCCTTTACATGCTCAAGTCCATCATTCCCTTCTTCATCTTAATATTCTTAGCATTCCCAGCTTAGAGCATGGCATCTGGCATATAGTAAATCCACAATAAATGATCAATGAATAAATTGGTAATGATTAATAATAAATTAACAATGACGATGTTGAAAATAAAATTTCAGCATTTACTGAAATGCTCACAAACAATGATCCAGGCAATGTGTTAAATATTTTGCAAAAATTATTGAATAAACCAAAATGTCATTCCATTATTTTTTTGGATAGATTTTAATATTTTACTTGTTACTTTAAAAATGTTATAATTAAATGACTTAAATTATAAAACAATATGTTCAGTAGTATCCCATATTTTGTAATAAAAATATAAATATATATTCCTATATGTATTTGGATATGCATAGAAAAAATACCAAAAGGGAATATATCCCAACATCATTATATTTCTAGAGGATAGGATTGTGGATTATTTTTATTTTCTTCTTTTTAAGTTTCATACAATAAGCATGTTTTTCTTTGTACAACTTTTTTTTGAAATTATTTTACAAGAATAATATTCTTAAATCACCACTCCCTTTCAACAGTCTTTTCCAGGATCAAGAAAAAAAAAAAGGGAAAAGAAAACAACTCAAGAATTCTGAGCTTAACTAATTAAAAAACAGATTTTAAAAAAAATTAGCAAATCATTAGTGTTCTTAATGCAGAAAGGGTAACGTTCAAAGGAGAATTAAACAAATTGTTCCAGTTGGAGGAAAAATTCAATTTACTGCATGCAGACTGTGCTTCTTGACTGAAAAACAAGTTAATTCCTTTCATTCGGAATCAGTATGCATATTCACTGGCTATATTTCATCTCACATCTGCAAACTTAATTTTTCCTTTCTTGGTCTTTGGAAGATTAGGAAATAAATTTTAGTCCAGGCAACAATAAATCCTACTTGGCAAGCTCAAAATAACTTAATTATTAAAAAGCAGCACCAAAAACCAGCTAGCAACCTTCCAAGGACTGTTAACACCACTTAAAAATAAAAAAGATGGGTCCATCTGTCTAAAAGAGGAAGATACATGAATAACAAAATACAATGTTTTGGAATGCTCTGCAAAACAACCATGTTGTATATTGTCAGTCCCTTTAAATTTTAGCAATAATTATGAAAAATAATTCTCCAACAATGAATGTTACAAAATAATGTCATCATATCACCTGGAGGAGACTTTAGACTTATAAAAACAGGTAAGTGTTAGCTGGCATATTTGGATGTAGTTCCCAAGAACCAACATGATCCCCTGTGGCTGGGAAGCTTTCAAATGAAAGCCTACTAGCTCTTAAAGATGTCTTTTAAAAAATTCTGGTAGTAGCTGGCGCATGCCTGAAATCCCAGCAGCTTGGGAAGCTGAAGCAGGAGGATTGCAAGTTCAAGGCAGCCTCAGCAACTCAGTGGGGCCCTAAGCAACTCCGTGAAACCCTGTCTCTAAATAAAATATTAAAAAGGGCTGGGGGGATGTGGCTCAGAGGGTAAACACCCCTGGGTTCAATCCCCCATACCAAAAAATCAAAAAATCTTCATAGAATACTTGGGAGTGTCCCTTCTTCCTTTGGGGTGGTGGGGTCCTTGCTAGACATATATGACCTATAGGTATTGTCCCTTTAAGTGCAGTCTCCAAGTATGCCCAGATTTAAATCTAGGATACTCAAAGTCTACCTTTCCAACATTTGACAAGAACTCAGTTCTAAAGCTCCCTTGAGTGCCATAGTGCCTGCTGATGCTCTTTAAAGGCACTGAGCTCCCTTACCGTGAAATAAAACTGCTCTGTCTCTTGCTGGTTGGCTCTCCTCTTAGCGATGCTGGGCTTGCTCATGAAGGTTTCTGAGACAGTTGATTTGACAGATTCCATGGAATTGCTATACTGGAAGCAGTCAGACACATCAAAATCCTCGACAGTCACAATGTCCTGGATCGTCTGCAGGGTGGCCTCCATTGTCTTTTTTACCTGTGATGACAAGGGCCAACATAATGCATGAAGGGCAGGCTGCAAAAGAGCTTGGAGAAGTGGGAGAGGAGTGGGCTGGGAAGGATGGAGGATACCACAGAAGGTCAGCTCTGCTTCCCTAAGGACAGTGCTAAGCGAGTGATGAAGTCACATGGGCCCTCCTACAGCATGCTACTCTCTTTAATAAGGACCTAAAAACCATCACCCACTTTGTTCTATATACTTGACTTGGTTCTTTTACTTAATGTTTACTTTTTTGGGGGGAACCAGGGATTGAACTCAGGGGCACTTGGCCACTGAGCCACATCCCCAGCCCTATTTTGTATTTTATTTAGAGACAAGGTCTCACTGAGTTGCTTAGTGCCTTGTCCTTGCTGAAGCTGGCTTTGAACTCGCGATCCTCCTGCCTCAGTCTCCTGAGCTGCTGGGATTACAGGTGTGTGCCATCATGCCCAGCCCTTAATGTTTACTTTTATAATTTAACATTAACTCTCTGTTATAATAAAAGTACACCACTATACAAAAAGTTAGTTAAAACATCTGATGGGCAGAGACCTGTAGTGCCCCAGGTTCTGTTTCCTGAGCTTCAACAAATTGACAAATTTGTTTCCCTATTTGCAAACCAAGTGACCCATCCCAGTCTTCCCTGATCTTTCTGGGAAAAGTAAGACTTACTGAGATGCAAGGTAAGAGACCAGCTGAGCTCAACAGAAAGCTGGATCACTGATCAAACTGCCCTTTTGAACTGGCTGTTGAAAGAAAATACGCTGGGCCCCCAAAAAAGTCACCCTTTCCAAAGAGGATGGAGATGTTTGAAGTGTCAAAGTCAAAGGCCTCTGTTTATTTGAAAATGCTGGAAAAAGCCAGGCATGAGGGGGTGGTTTCAGAGACACAATATTGTTCACACAGCTGCCAAGTGCCATTTTGATTAAATGTGGAGAGGGGGGAAAGAGCATTTTGCAAAAGCTCAAAATAGAGCACAACCTTTGGCAATGCAAGAGCAACTTCCTGGAGTTCAAGGGCAGGATGTAGCAGGGGGAAAGTCCAAGCCTACATTTGGCTAGGAAATGTGTGCAGTAGCCCGGACATTCTCTGCATGCTCCTTCCACCTGCTCCCAGATGGGCAGCAGCAAGAAGTTCAACAGGGAACCTCGGAGGGGGCTGTGAGCCTCCTAGGTGGGAAACTCACCTCTTCATTCTCAATCTTCAGAGTGGATAAGCGGGACTGCAGCTGTTGGCATCTCTGCACCAGCTCACTCTGGACAGGCTGCTGGGCACAGAGCTGGGAGGCCTGCCAGAAGAAAGTCACACCGGGTCAGGAAGAGGACACAGTTCTTTTGATGGTTCCAGAGTTCTTATTACTGCTAATAAAACTAATTCAAGGTATAAGGCTTGCAGTTTCTGTGTGGAAACAAAATCTAAAGTCAATGTGTAGGGACCTCTTCTAGGACCAAAGTGCACATGAAAGGAATGGGGAGAGGGATCGGTTTGGGAGACCGAGTTTCTCTCTTTGGCATCCCTCTGCAGGCTGATGCTTGGCTGAAGCACATCTACAGGGTCCATAGCTCTGTGGAAGGCTGAGGATGCTGGAAAAGACTGCCTTGGGCAGCCCCAGCTCCAAAAATACAATGCTTTGGCACAGTGAGGATTTCCTGCTGGAGGTCCAAGTGGCCACCTCTCCAGCCCTTCCCTCCTCCCTCTCATACACCAGAGTGAAAGCAGGAGAGAAGTGGGTCAGGAGGCTAACTTGCCGCTCTTGGCAGCCAGCATGTGTTTATAAATCTAGGCCATGCATGAGAAGGCTGACTCAATGAGGGAGCGCGAGAAGCGGGGAACAAGTTCACAGGCTGTGCTGAGGGCCCCAGAGGGCATGGAATCTGGTGGAGTGTGACATTTTCCAAAGAGCTATCACTTTACTCCAGGTCTTTACTCGATCTGTGTGGGAGAGGATCCTCTGCAAACTGCCCTTCCCCCAAGGATTACTGCCAAGAAGCTTTCCCCTGTGTGAAGGGACAGCCAATCTATCATCCCTCTGGATAGGGGTGTGGCTGTGTCACCCCCAGTCCCCAAGATGACTGAAGAGGAGCAAAAGGCAGGGAGGCTGGACTCATGTGCAGGCAGCTCCTGTCATCTTGCTACCATGTGTGTCCATTGCTCTTGTCTGAAGAGAGATTTCTAGATAGAACTGGGCTCCATCCTCCTCAGCAACGAGTGGGCATATTCATCTGCTCACAGACCATTCTCTTGCTTGAAAGACAAAACATCTCTTCAAATGGAGGGGGCTGGGACTTGACCTTTTCATCCATTGGCTTTTAAGCTCCAAACTGCTCTGACCTCTTCTCTGGGCTGAGAGGCTGACCCAAGCCAGCTCTCAGATCTGAAGAGAGCTGACTTCACTCTGGCTCTTGGATAAGTAGACACAATGGAGAGAGCTCAGTGGCTAGAAAGAGTTAGTGCCAAGAGTGAAACTCTCTGGCTGCCTGATGTCACCAGTCAGGCATTCAGAGCCCCACAGGCCTCTGGGGGCACCAAGAGTAGAGACAGGCACCACCTCCTAGTGCATCTGAGAATGCTTGGCATCAATTCATGTGCTGAAGGCCCCAGAACACCAGTCACTATGAGGCCTTGGCCAATTTCAGGGCTTCTGGTCAAAATACCACCCGAACTCTGATCCTAGTTCAAGGACTTCCAGGCAGCTCCCTCATGCTGCCTCCATTGTCTATGAACAACCCACACTGATGAGGACAGACTGGCTTCAGGGACCAAGAATGACTTTCCCTCTCATCTCTTTTTATTTTCCGCTCTTAGGAAGACTATGTTAGAATGTGGAACCTTGTAAGCTCTAGGTCTGGCCCTCGCTCCTGTCTGGTTTAGCCATTGATCAGCTAGCTATATGACATAAAGAGAGCAACCACGCAGAAGAACGAACTATTGATTTTTAAAGTAACCCAGACCTGGCAGGGAGGAGTCATGGAGGAAAATCCACCTCCAAGTCTGTTCCTTTAAGACACAGCAGAGCTGCTGATGCATGCTTTGGCAGGGATCTCCTACCAGGGTGCAAGGTAATGCATTCCAGCTGTGCTCTGGAGAATGGAAATGTGGCTGGGACAGGGCTAGGAGGGGGCCTGAGTACCCAGCATCTGAATTCCCCCTTTATGGAGACAAGCTGTTTGGCTCAGAAGACAACTCAGTCAACACCAGAAAATGTATCACTCTGCTCAGCTGGTCCCCGAGTTCCACCGAAGCTTGGGAAGGAATCTCAGAGGCAGCTGGGGAAGGAGCTTAGAAGGCAAGTTTGACCAGAAGCCAGGGCAGGTGAGGAAGGGGGTTTCCTCAGGGTTGGTGACACCCTTCCCCCAACTCTAACTGCACACATGACGTCTTGCTTCTCCATCTGTTCCGACGCTGACATCTCCAAAGCCACAGCAGTGGAAACACTCTGTAAGTGGTTTGCTTTTCCCAAGAAGGAAAGAAATCCTTTCCACACTTTTGTCTTTAGGACAGAAATGTCCCACTACCCATGGTGGCCTCTGAGGATAGTGAATCTTCGGATTACACTGCTATGGCTGTCACTGTGGAACAGGCTTTCTAAAGAGTCTGGATGCTAATCCTAAGGGAAGCACTGCACCTGGCAAGAGCACGGTGGTGCTATTTCTTGGTCCCCTAGCATCTGTGCCTCCTTCTTTTGATAACTTTGGTCTGACTGTCCTCAGGGAGAACCTCCCACTCCACAACTCAGGTCAAGTGCTTTCAATGCAGCATGCGACCAGGCAGAAGCCAGGAAGTCAAGTGATACCCAGCCACAGTGACTGGCTCAGGGATAAGCACATCACCCAATCAAAGCCAGTGGACACAGCAAGACCTCTGTGGGGATTCTGAGGAGGGAGGTAAATCCTCATTCCTCAGGATTCCAACCTATAGGGAGATAAGGCTGGGAATGCAGTCATCTTGCCTCCAGGTAAGATCCTGAGGAATGGAAGGAAGTAAGCAGACAAAAAACAAAACAAAACAAAACAAAAAAACCCCACTGAGTTCTAATAAAGTTCTTGCTCCAAAATCCAACCATGCCTGAAGGTCCATCCTGATCCTTTCTGTCATGGAAGCCCATGTACCCTCCTTCTGATTTGTAGATGAAATGGTGGCTCCCAACTGCCCGAATGAGGTTCACTCTGATACTGCACAAACACCAGAGGAGAACCAAGATTCAGAACAACGAAAACCAGGAGCTTCTCTTTCCTATCACTTTACACCCTTCTTGTTCTAGTCATTGGAGGTGAAGAATCCCCAACAAGGCCCCCACATCCATGCTCCCTGCCTTGGCAACCAGGATCAGGTTTTCAGGATCGCCTCTTAGCTCCTGTCCTTTCTGGAGACACACTGTTGTGTTTAATAACCAAGGAAAACTATATCCTTCATCATAATCTCTGAACCCAGGAAAATAGATCCTTCAGAACTCTTCCAAATGACAAGAGCACTTCATTCCTATGCTTAGCCTGCCCTCCCTCCCTCACAGAAGCATCTAGGGCCTGGTTCCACTTCAGCTCTCGCTTCTCCCAGCCCACCACTTGGAGGGCCCCTTCCCTCACTTTCCTTTCACATACTAAACTCTGAGTAGTTTTTAGAATGTACCAGCTTTCCCTCTGTGATTTTTTTTTTTTTTAAAATGATAGGGTGTTACCAAGTTGACCAGGCTGGCCTCAAATTGGCCTGGAAGTCCTGCTCCAGCCTCCCAAGAGGTTGAAATTACGGGCACACACCACTATGCCTAGTAGCTGTCCCCTCTGGATGTTCTTCTCTGTGCATATTTCTTTCTCCCAACCTCAGCTAACTCTCTCACCAGACATAAGTTTCCTGAGGGTTCCAGCAGCCATGCTTAGCATGGGGCAGGCACTTGGTGGATGTTTGCTGAATGAGTCAAATGTGCCTTACCCCCTTAACAGGAAGCCCTCTCCCCCCAGAATAACAAGGCTTCTGTGTAGCGTGTAGTGAAGCCACCCACAAATACACTCAAGTCCCTGGGGGTGAGTGAGAATAGGAAGAGGGCCTCACCATGTCCCCCATGTGGGGCTGGAACTCAAACTTCATAGGGGGGCAGAAGACATTGTTGTACATCTCCATGAGGCGCTGCTTGTCACTGGTGGCATCCAGGTTCTCTACTGCATTCTCAATGGCATCCAGACCCTCATGCTTTGACTGTTCCAGATTTAACTCAGCAGAGAGGAAGGTGCGCAGGGCTCGGTTCAGGCTAGCGTGGTAGCCTAGGTCACAACACTGCTGTGGAAGGAGAAGGCACGTGAGCACACCATGACAGAAAAGCCTGACAGAAAGGGCAGGTGGTCCCCAGGGCAGATCTGACCACACTGATGCAATTTGCTGTGCAGTGGGAAGAAGGCTGACATTCAGGATTCCAAGATCTGCACGAGACAGAATTCTCAGTTCTTGACTCTCAGATCAATGGTTAAACACACCCTGGAGGACCCTGAGGTGGCTAGATGGAAGAGGACCCATAAGGACCAAATGATAATGATTTGATTCAGTGCTATTCCATAAACATGAGAAGGGTTAAGAGTTAAATAATTCTGCTGGGTGCAGTGGTGCATGCCTGTAATCCCAGTGGCTCTGGAGGCTGAGGCAGAAGGATTGTGAGTTCAAGGTCAGCCTCAGCAACTTGAACCCTAGGTTCAATCCCTGGTATCAAAAAAAAAAAAAAGTTAAAGAATTCTATTTCCAGGTTTGTCTGTGGTTGCCATTATGACAAAATTCAATAATAACAATATAGACTGCCACTCCCTGAGAATGGCTGTGGTTGAGTTACTACATACCAAGCACACCAGACCATTTTGGCCTTCAGGGATCAAAAATCCAGAGTGCTCCAACAGCAGCTAATTTATATACCCTCGTCTCCAGGTGGGAGAAGAGAATGAGAGGCTGACTCTGTAAGTCAACCCATCAGCTTCTAATGTTCCAACCCTGAGCTGCAGAGTAGGATTCCTATACTGAAGCTCCTGCCCTACCGAAATAGTATTTATAATACTAAACAGTTGCTGGGTACAGTGGCATGTGCCTGTAATCCCCGTGACTCAGGAGGCTGAGGCAGGAGGATCACGAGTTCCAAGTCAGCCTCAGAAACTTGTGAGGCCTTAAGCAACACAGTGAGACCCTGTCTCTAAATAAAATACAAAAATAGGGCTGGGGATGTGGCTCAGTGGTTGAGTGCCCCTGAGTTCAATTCTAGGTACCAAAAAAACAAAACAAAACAAAAAAATTATAGTTCTAAACATAGGCATTACTAAGGATATTTATATCTTATAATAGATTCTGATTTCCTACACCAAAAATGTACAAAAATGAAAGAGGCAACTACATAAAAACACACAACACAGAAGGCAGACTAAAGCAACCTTAGAAAAGTTGCTTGCCATCCCTGAACCTATTTCCTTGACAGAAAATGAAGAGATGTGACGAAACTAGGGGATTTTAAGCTGTAGACCAGAGCTCTCAAGTTCTGTGCCAGGGCTCACTCAGGTGGCCCATGAGAATAAGAGGGCAGCCCCACTAGGAGGTCTCCTATTCCTCCTTCAACAAAGCCAGTTCTGCTCACTTTTCTATTAATATGTTGGGATTCTATGTAAGGTCTGGTTTGAAGAAAGAATTCTTCTGTTAGAGAAAAAGTCTGAAAACCTTGGATTAAAGGTAATTGCCAAGGCCCTTTCCAGCAATGGCATTCTGAAACTCTGTGATAATATTCCCCACTCCTCCAAAAGGACCCAGAGATCCAGATTCTTTGGCTATCCTTTATCCTCTCCATTGCTTAAGCAGCTTTGAGGCCCAGACCTGAGAAGAAACGTCAGAGTACAATCCATGGATAGAGAAGGCCATCTGTGTGACTGTCACTTCATCGCATAAGCAAGCATCAAATTAACTCTCCCCCCAGCCTTCCCCCTCATCATGATCACATTGGGAACAGCTACTACTGGGGAAGAAAAAGCACATGACATGTCTCCTCCTTCCAGGCATCTGACAAGAAGCTCAGAGATGGAGCACCCGTTGGGCTGGGCTCTGGGTTCAGTGCCAACAGGCTCTGGCAGGTGCCTGGCTTCAGCAGAATAATGGCAGTCACAGCTTAACTAGAGCCAGAGGATGGAAAGACATTAAATTTGGATGGGAGGGAGAAGCAAATGGAAGCTAGACAAAAGCGGCTGATTGGGAGGCTGCACGTGCAGGGCCCTTCCTCCCCTGGGAGATGCTGCTCACTAGCCAGGGGGCCCTTAAACCTTCAAACCTTCCTGAGGAGCTCTCTATAGGCCCTGATGAACTCTATGCATCTAAGTCTAGTGACAGGTAACACAGCCACAGTGTAGGGTGGGGATTGGAAGGAAAATAAGGGGGAGGCAGGGTGACCTTCAGGAACCTTTATGTATTTTTGGAAACTCCCCTTTCCTCTCTGTTCTCACTACTTCTGTCCTAAAAATACCTTATCATACACCAGGTCTATCTGCTTCACTGTCCTAAAATGTGACTTTTATTATGCCCCTGTTGAAGAACCACTTATTTTTCTCTAAGGTAAAAATCTACCTTCCTTAGTTTGGAAATGTAAAGAAATGCTTCTCTTCTCTAGGTACGTTTACTACATGCCAGACAATGTACTAAGTGCATTGTGTACATTCTATATTTAAATCTTCGTAACTACCCACCACAAGGTCAGTATTTTCTTAGTTTTCCAGAGGAGGAAGCTGAGGTTGACAGGTTAAATAATTTAAGCAAGGTCAAACAGGCAGAACAAATTATAAAATGTCTGTAGCCCGCCCATCTGACATTCTCTCTCTCTATTTTCTCCTTTAGCCTCTTCTGCTCCAAGCCAAGGACATACTCTCTGTTTAAGATAGTGTTAGAGAAGCGCAGGCCTCCAACCAACTGTGTGACCATAAGCAAACTACTTAATTCCTCTGAGCCTTGAATGGGGGTAACACCAGCCTCACAGATTGTTCTGAGGCTGATAACAGGCAATAATACATTTACACATATCTGGTACTGCATGGCTACTTAACATCAATCATCAGTATTCCTAAATCCACTGACCTCTGCCCTCGCATTTTCTCTTCCTGAGATGTTTCACACTCTTCTCACCTGCTGGAATTGCACCTACTCTTCACGATCCAAGTCAAATCCCCAGCCTCTGGGAAACCAACCAGCCCTGCGTCCCTGGCCAACATCGCCCCAGCCTCCTCATGGAACTCTGCTGATGATCCCTCACAAGGGATCATCACAAGATCACCTCACAAGACACTGAACAATTGCCCTTATCCTGTGGTTTGCCATTTCCTATCCCCAAAGAGAATACAAGTTTCTGGAAGACTGGCCAGTATTTTGCCCTTGTTTATTACCCTCCCACACAGTAGGTCTTGCTCATAGTAGACATGTGATAAAGCTCAGTTATCAATCCAGTTGATACCACAAGTAGATTCTAGCCTCTTGGGAAATAGTCTGAATACTAACCGAAGTCAAGTGGGTGGGTGTGGCCTTTTGTTTGCTTACTGTGTATGGTCTGAGGGAAGCAGGAGCCTTCCTAGGCTGCAGCAGTGCCTCTATTTATATGACCACCCTGTAGCTTTTCTGTGCAAATGCATGGAAACCGATTCACAAATGTGCCTTCTGGCTCCTCTGCACCTCCAGCTAATCTGGGCCATTTGGAATAGGTTTTCCAGAGCCTTGGCCATCTATATATCTGCAGGGGCAACAGTCAGAAACTGGGCCTTTAGCAAAGAAGCAATATTTGACCAAGGTTAGGTAAATAGGATTTGAATATCTCATTGTATTCCCAGGAGAATCCAATTGAGTAGAGGCAGCATGTTATTTTGTTCACACTGGGGACAAAGCATGTTTTCCATGTCTTCTGATGAGTTCTGTGGCCACGCTGGGCTCCCCTGGCCATTTCTGGGTTATATAAATGTTTGATGAAAACCTTCTCAGGGGAAATCAAATTTTTATAAGAATTTAATGACAGCCCACCCAGATGTATGATAACTGGAGTCAACAGCTTATTAACCTTTTACCAGCTGATATTCTCAAAGACTTGGAAAAGATATAGTAAATAAAAATGGGTGTTTCATAACACCCACTTCAAGTTCATACAGAGGAAAACAGTAAATGCCCTTAATAAAATTTTCCACTGGGAAAGCCAAGTTCCTTCATGTTCAACTTGGGTGTACATGGTGTCATGGACCCTCTATCCAGGTACCTGGCACTCACAACATTCCAGCTAAGTGTGAGGACAATGCCCTGTTCTTCATTCACCCATCTGCTCCCAGACTGCCACAGAAGCACGGGGAGGAAAATGACATTCCAATGAGCCTACAGTTCTTAGATGTTATCAAGTGAGCTCAGAATGTCTTTTTGGCCTAAGGTCAAGGTTTGCTTGGTGTGTATCAGATATCTCACATGGACTCCTATAGTCTGCGTTTAAATCTCACACTAAACTATAAAAAGAAGCCAGAGGCTAGTCTTTGTGTCCGTGTGATAGTATTGACAAAAATAACTTCTTTTAGCTTCTTCTCTTTGCCTTAAATACACATTGAGCTTTAAACCCCTAGAAAGAAGGCAGAATGTATTCATAACACAGATGACAATGGACTGGAATAAGAATCATCCATGTCTTCAAGCAAGTTCTGGTTACTGTCAAGATCAATATGGCAACATACCCAGGTTCCTCATCCACTCCTGCTCTGCTGGTGTGTTGCCAAAGCACACTCTTGGCCCTTTTTAATTGCATAGGTCAGCAAGAAAAAGGAAGAAACTACTGACACATGCAAACAACACAGATGAAGCTCAAAAAAATGCTGGGCAAAAGAAGTCAGATACAAAAAATCATATATAGTATGTGCCCATCTTCATGAAGTTCTACAACAGGCAACACTAATATATCATGAATGAAATCACAGATGTGGTTGCTGTAGGATGGGAGATTGGGAAGAGACAAGAGGAACTTTCTGAGGTGACAGGAGTATATCTTTCATCAAGGTATTTATTCTGAATCTTGATAGAGATGTAGATTACAAGAGTGTACAAATTGGTCAAAACTCTTGAAACTAACACTGAAATGCAGTCATCACATGGAAATTACATGCTAAATCAGTATTAAAGGCACAAGAAGTGAAGCAAATCTTGGCTCAGGGGATCATCTTCTTCCTCTTTTTTTCTATTCTATTCTACCATCAATGAACATACTCATGTTCAGCTACATATTAAGCACGAGGGGCTACTAGGTTTTGTAAAGTAAGTCTTGGTCCCTGCCCTCCTGGATCTTAGTACAGTGGCTCTCAAACTTTTGATCCTTGACTCGCAATAAGAAATATATTTACATTGTCACATACATACATACAGAACACCCATGGGCATGCGTATACCTAACATAAAAGTTTCACAAAATAAAACCTAGCCATACTAGTGTGATGCACCCTGACATTTTCCCCCTATTCTAGACTAGTCGATTCATTCAAAAAACAGGTCAGACACAAAAAGGTGAATTAATGCTCACTTAATGGATGGTGACCCAAGGTTTGAAACACCTAGAGTCTATGAATACCTCCTCAGGCAAAATTATTATATTCCATTTGTACCCCTGGTGTTAGGCACATAGCCTCACCCCAATAAATATTTACTGAACATTTAACAGGTAAAGTAACCTTATCAGCTTTTCCTAAAAAGAATAACTAATCTGTCCTCACCCTACAAAAAACAAAACCCAAACAAACAATATACAAAATAAACTGGATACAACCAAAATACAATAGCAAAGAAAAAAGCAAATTTACTACCCTTGTGGCCTGGAATGCTGCCACCCCAACTTGCTCACAGTCCCCTAGACCCATGCCCTGCTGAGTACTGAGGAAGCTGGCTGTCTTCTTTCTCAATGGCAGTTCACACCATATCCTGTGAAGTTAGGTTCTTAACAGGCCTTAAAAAAAATGATGAAAGTAAGGTCCAAAATAGTTTGCTTTTTATACTGATTTTAAAACACCTGCTCACGTCTGATGAAGAAGGTTGTGACTGATACAGAAGTAGCCCCTGTCTTCCCCTGAGGTCAGAATTTTGGTGAAAGTGATAGGACAGTGATCCCAGGAGCAACAGAAAGGGAAGAGGATAAACAAGCTCAAGAGGTGTGGCATTGTGCACAATCTTTTCTTTTCTAAAAAAATTTTAACCAAATGTAAGACATATAGCAGAAATTCAGCATAAGAAAGAACTGATTCTCTTCCTCAGGCTGAGAACAGGCCTCTTCCCAATAGTGAACAGCTGCTGCCCTGAGAAGAGGATCTTGTTTAGGGCTTTGACCTCTATTGAAGGACAGTGTTCAGATTAGCATCAACAAGCAGAGGGAACAAAGAGGTGCCTGAACAGAGACCAAGCTCCACTTACCCAGGGAGACAATGACATCCAGGGCATTAAAGCCCTAAACCTACAGAATCAAAACTCCCTGGCCAAAGGGAAATAGGAATCTGTATTTTGGAAAAGTTCCCCAAGCAACTCTGATTTGGGTCAGATTTAAGTACCAATGATCTAGTCCAGCTCTTTAGTTTGCTGGGGATGGAAGAGTGGGAAACACAGCAGTGTTCACGTAACAAGCCTAGATGAACCAGCGAGTCAGAGAAAGTGAACCTTAGACCAGACCCCCATATGATGTTGTGTAGTATGGCAAGTTTGCTTGTGGCGAAACCAAGGCAGCAGGCATTGATGGAGGCTTGCAAGGCCCAGTTGCTGTTGCTGAGAGCTTAAAGCACAAGTCGGGCCTCAAACAGGATACAGGGATACACCTGAAGTCCTAGAGACTGGGATGCTGATGCTCCATCAGCTGCTTCACTTTGATGATCAGAGGGTAAGAAAAGTATGCTAATGTAGCTTTTCCTAGGATTGGCTCAGGAATTGGGCCAGACAAAGGTTAGTCACTACAAGACTCAACAATAAAGTTTGAGGAAAACAACATGAGGATCAAGGTCAAGACTGACCTATTAGGCCAAAGATAAAAGGCTATGCCTGCTCCATGCAAAATACATGTGCCTACTAACTTGCTTCTCTCGATCACCTTTGTGCCACCAGAAAGAATGGTCCAGATGTCAGTGGCATCTGGATACCTTCCCAATAAGAACCTAATTTGTAGTACACTGCAAACCTGTAACCTTGGGTAGGTGAGTCTCTTAACCCTCTGGACCACTAGCCTCCTCAACTATAAACTGGAGACAGTATTACGTATCCATAGGGTGATGTGATAATCAAATGAGATCATACCAGAAACACAAACATTAAGTGCTACATAAATGTGAAGTATGGCATTCTAACTCTAGCTCTTGTCATTACTTCTCATACAAGTTGCTGACATAAGGGAGTATTTCCTGGCAGCCAAAAGAGCACTGTGATCATGAACTTGGGTTTAGTAAAAAGATCTACATGCAAATTTTGCCTCTGTCCCCCTGTTCTGTTTCGTTTTTGTGTTTTGGCACTTTGGATTGAACCCAGGGGCATTTTACCACTGAGCTACATCCTGAGACATTTTTATTTTGAGACAGGGTCCTCTCACTGAATCACTTAGGATCTCATTAAGTTGCTGAGGTGGCCTTGGACTTGTGATCCTCTTGCCTCAGCCTCCCGAAATGCTGGGATAATAGGCATGCGTCACTGCGCCCAGCTTACTCCTGTCACTTACTAGCTCTGGGTAAGTCATCTAAACTCTCTGAATGTTAATCAATAAAATTAGAGATAATAACATCTTCCTCCAAGGACTGTAGTGAGAAGTGAATGAAACAAAGTGCATCACCCAGAACTTGGGACATGGCAGTCTCCTAAGGGATCATGGCTACTATCTTTTTGTAATTATCTCAAATGTCCCAGATGCCTGAACAACAGAACAGGGGAATATGTGACAAAGATTCTGAAGCCAGGATAGAGGAGCCCAAAGCCCCCCAGCTTTAAGCACTTACATCAATAAGATCAGACAAGTCGTGGATGTAGTACTTGAAGACAGACGCATTGGTTGCCTCCAAAGCCAATAAGTACTCATTCCGGGCTTTAATGGCCTTCAACTTATTCTCTGTGTACTTGGCTTGGCGCTGAAAAGGAAAAAGAAGTTAACTTAAAAAAAAAAAGAAGTCAACTTTTGCTTTTTTTTTTTTTTTTTTTAAAGGGGAGACTGTTCTCCGGGAGACGAAAAGCACAGTACATTCAAGAACCACAACTGTGCTGCTACTCCCTGTGCGCATCTGCTTTAAATTGGGTTCTAATTCTGACTAATGAGATTCAAGGGCATAATGTAGATCAATTCAGCAAAGGTTAATGAGGCTCCCTATTTTGAATGCATGCCCCACTTTGAGTCTATCTTCAAACATCATTCTCCATCCTTGCACTGCCAACCTGGAGGAGGTGTCACTTAACTGGCCTCTGAACACCTGATGCCTAAAGCTGAATCCAAGGTCCTTAGTTCCTCCCACCCCCACTTCCCAAAGCAGCAAGATATTCTGCTCAGTTTAGAAAATGGGTTGGGAAAGTGACTACTGTTTCTTTTTTGTTGTTGTTGTTGTTGTTGTTGTTGTTTTGGAACCAGGGATTGAACTCAGGGACACTTGGCCACTGAGCCACATCCCCAGCCCTATTTTGTATTTTATTTCAAGACAGGGTCTCACTGAGTTGCTTAGGGCCTCGCAATTGCTGAGGCTGGCTTTGAACTCGCGATCCTCCTGACTCAGCCTCCCAAGTCGCTTGGATTACAGGCATGCGCCACCACACCCGGCTGACTACTGTTTCTTGTCTGTATGATGGAGATTGAAAACTTGGAGTCGACATCCATGCTTCAATACCTTAGAATCCTGCCAGGACAGAGAATGGACTCTTGGTAAAAGAACCCAGAGCTTCTTTGTTCTGCTCTTCTTTCCCTACTGGGAAATTTCTATCAGTCCTGTCTTCCAGAACATTCTTCCCTGCCTGTACAGCTGCTATAGCATACGCACCTTCTCTTTCATCTTCTCAATCTTCTTCACTGAGCTCCTCCGGACATGTTTCTCCTCAATGCGGACGTTGGCTGTGGAGTCAGGAGAACGAGGGGTCTGCCGGTCCTCCTGCTTCACGGATTTACCAATTTGCTTCTCCTCTTGCTTCTCGGCCTCCTTCAGTTTGCTCTGAGCACTGATGCTGTCGGCATTGTACATGTGATATGTCTTCATGACCTGCAAGACACCCCCCGCCCCCACCCCGGAGGTCAAGCCAATGGGGTCAACTCTCTGCTTTACAGACTAAAAGACTCAGCCAGACCTCTTCCCCATGAAGCAACATCCTCATCACCCTGAGGGAAAAATCCAGAAGTATTTGGTTCAGCAAACACTATATAGTAAAGGCAGAAAAGCACAGGAAAGCAGAACTGAGCCAAGGTGTCTTCTTATTGAAATGACTTCAGGTCTGTTCTTCATGTATTATTCAATTCTATTTATTATCATTTGTAATCATTACTCTTATATGGGCCCAGTGATTTCCTATGGTTTACGCACCTCACGATTACTGACTAGACAGGAAACACCACCTCTCTTAGGCCCCAAGGACAAAGCCTTCTTTCCTGGGTTTTTAGGTGCCCCAAAGAGGGCTGCGTGACCTGCGGAGCAGCCTATACTTTTTGTACCTTTCTGCTATAAAATGGGGTAGAGGAAAAGCTCTCCCAACTGGCCTGCTTCCCCTACATCAAGCACCTTCCTCACAGCACTAGAGCTGCAGCGACAGCCACGCAGCTCTCACTACCGAGCACATAGCATATTCCTGGCTTTGTGCAAATGTCACATACACATTTGCTCATTTCATCTGTGTGGCCGTTCTACAATCTAGACAACAACCCATAAGACACCTGCACAATTCAGGTAAGAGTCAAGGAAGGAATAAAATCCCTATTAAGGATAACTAGAGTTACTACAAGAAATAATACAAAAAGAGGAATGCCATTTCCTTTTTTTTTTTTTTTTTTTTGTGGTGCTGGGGATTGAACCCAGGGCCTTAGTGCTTGCCTTGCAAGCACTCTACCACCTGAGCTATATCCCCAGCCTGCCATTTTCAAATTTTCCACCAAAGTCACTGTCTAGGAATCCAATCCCATTTCTTCGCAAAGAGACCAGGAAGCCTGGAACTCAACCTTGTTTCCAGTCCTCCCAAAAGTACAACTACTTCCAGCTACATGATGTCCTGCTCTGTTGGAGCTTTCTCTTTCCACACAGGGTGCTGCTACCTTCCATCAGGGAATTAAAAATGCTTGATCACAGACCAAGCAATCTGAAGTTCAAGAGTGCTGAAGTTTTGATGCTATGAAATTTCTTTGAAAGGGAGATATAGTATAGGAGCTGTTTGTGTACAAGTGTGTGCGCATACATGTGTGCATGGCTGAACACTCACGGTGGACAGCAAGGGTGCAGTATCAATATTTATATTAATCCCCATCACTTAGTGCATGCTGAGCATCAGGAGTTCTCTGTACCTCACTGGATCCTCACAACAACTCTGTGAAAGACATGTTATTATTTCCACTTCTAAAGATGAGGAAATGGGACTCAAGGAGATTAACTATGGCACTCAAAGTCACACGACTAGTAAGTAGCAGTCAGGATTCAAATTTAGGTCTGTCAAACTTCCAAAGTCCACACTCTTCACCACTAAATACATGCAGAGGACTGATGCGAAATTAGTTGGGAGGAAAGGTTAAGTAAGTTCAAGGGAAACTTGAAAAGCAAAATTGGTTTCATTTAGAAACTTGAGTTACAGCAGTGTCTTGCCAGGAGACATTTGGCAATATCTGGAAATACTTTTGCTTGTGACACCTTGGGGATTGTTAGTGGGAATGTTGCTAAACATCCTTTGTACCAGGTAGCCCCCTACAACAAAAAAATTATCCAAAATGTCAGTGGTGCAAAGGTTGAGAGAACCTGGGCTAGAGGTGCTCTGTGAGTATACTAATCCCTTAGGATCAGTTGGAGGGGAGGAAGGAATAAAGAATATAAAGTATTGACAAAATCAAAGTATGTTAGAATCTAAACTGTCTCATTTTGGATGCAGAATGTTTTAAATCAGCTTATTTTAAACCTGACACCATTCCCCATAAGATCCACTCTGCTTATACTTTGCATATTCTCTATGAGGAGAAGAAGTATTAACAACTAATGGCATTAAAAGGCTTTTCTAAGTAATTCAAACAGATCCCCAGTTTTGCAGGTTTACTAAGAAGCGGGAAAGAGGCCATCTGTTCTTCTCGCTGAAGACGGTCAATGGGAGCTCCTTTCTCTATTTTTTTCACCTGATTCTAACAAAGGAATTCAAATGCTCAAGTAAATAGTCATGAAAGTGAATGGTTTTTAAGAATGTGATTTTCCATTTTATGATGAAAGAGGAAATATTATGAATGAACATGAGAGACAAAGGAGCTCAAAGAATAGTGCCAACAACAAACAGATGAAGTAATGAAAATCAATAATTTATATTGTTCCCCCAAAAGTACTTAAAGAACGCTCTCATTAAGAGATGAAAAAAGCTAGGCATGGTGGCACACGACTAGAAACCCAAATGCCCATGAGGCTAAGGCAGGAGGATTACAGGATCAAGGCCAAGCTTGGCAATTTAGGGACACCCTATCTCAAAACAAAGCTTTGGATGATAGAGGATCCCTGGTCTAATCCCCAGTACCCCTCCCCACCAAAAGAGAGAGCAAAACATTACCTACTCTAGGAAGCTAAAACTTACTAAGGAAAATATGTCACTTACACATGGTAGCCTTGCCATCAAGTGGTTGCCCAAGTGACTTAATGACAATGAATCACTCTGTGGAAATATGCAAGGTTACTAGTGCCCTCCAATCCAAGGGAAAACTGAAGCACCCAGAGGCTGAAGCTTAAATAAGCAATGCTAAACTATTGGGGAAATAGGAAAATCAAGGTAGCACTTAGAGGAATATATGCAGTGAGCAAATAAATTAGAGAAACTAAAAAATTGAACTTCTCAATTCTTTAAAGAACATTCATTTTACTTTGAAAAACTAAATATGGAATTCATGCATTTAGCTCTGCTGCCTCTATCAGTTACAATAAAAGGACAGAAAAGTTTTTATTATTCTTTTTTTTCTTCTTCTTATTGGTACTAGGGATTGAATTCAGGGGCGCTCTATCACTGAGCTACATCCACAGTCCTTTTTTGTTGTTGCTGTTTTGAGACAGGGTCTTGCTAAGTTGCTGAGGCTGGTCTCTAATTTGCAATCTTCAGGTCTCAACCTCCCAAGTTGCTGAAATTATAGGAGTGCACTACCATGCCTGGCTATTACTAATATTTTAGGTGTAAATTGAGGAAAACAAAAAGAATCAGACTCTGACAAGCAGTTAAGCAAGTACTGAATCCTAAATCAATAGTAGGGAGAGCCAAGAAGCAACCATACATGTCACAGAAGCCCCAAGAGAAACTGGTGGCAGTGGGATGAAGGTGGAGTTAAAAACAAGAGTTTACTGAAAGCCTGGGAAAGTCAGATCCCCAAATCCCCTCCCTAATCACAATAGGTGACTGAGGTTTATTTTCTTAGAAAGAGTCCACAGACTGGAGAATATCAGGCTCATCTGAGGATAGGGGTACTGAACTTAAAACAGGAAGATCAATGGCAACTTCTGTACTGAGTATTGGGATGGCCCAGACCTCTTTGCAATTCAGTCCCCACAAAGTGGGAGATCAAAAGAGCCATCTCTCAGTAATCTGACTATCCAAGATAAAAGATAATAAGATACTGATGCTGGGGCTTCCCCAAAGACATGGCCCAGTTGGATCATCCTACAGTGAAGGCCATGGTCAACACAGGACTCTTTAGTGCCTCACTTTAAAATATGATCAGCCGCCTAAGGATTACAAGACATTTAAGGAAAATATTTAATATAGAATACCCAGACCTAAACAAGCAATTTAGAAAAAAGAGTATACAGAAAGAAGAAAACTTTGTAATTTGTCTTTGTGTTCCAACTGCCTAGTGCCACGGTCAAACAGATGAGCAGAGTGGGAGGACTATTAGCTGCCACTGTTTCAGGGGAACAGGTACTGAACACCAGGATGAAGTAGCTCTGCAGCAAATAGCTGCTGCACCAAGTCAAGGGCACATATACTGGAGTATAAAACATCTGGGTGACAACAGCTCCAGAGTGTCCCAACCTCCTCTTCTTTCCCAAGTCCAGGGTTTCCTTAACCATTTGTATTCAGCCAGTCAATGTGGCTTCTGTGCCTCCACATACCCTCCTTCCTGTAGGGGCTCTCTGGGCTTTTTCACAGTCTCTGAGTGCAACTGAGGCAGACAATCCCAGAGTTCCTTAGGAAGCAGTGTGCTCTGACTTCAAAGGCATTCCTAGAGCATCAGTCAGAAAATGAAAGCCACTTATCCCCTGGTTTCCAAGCTAGCTAGCTCTTGATGGGGGAGGAACACATGCAGAATGCTCACTGGGATTGCTCTCTGAATAGCAGCTGTGGAAATGACCCTGGCACAGAATGCCAAGTTAGGGAAATCAAAGCTCTTCAGGCAGAAAAGAAGAAGGTGCAGAGGGGCAGCTGGCCACTTATGGTGGGATTCTGGGCCTCTCATCCAAAGGCATCTTTATTTGGAAACACCTGGGTTCTGCCCCTTGGCTCATCAAGGATCATTAAGTACTTAAATTACCAACCCTTGGGTATTTGGTTTCCAAAAAGGATTATTCATGGACATTAGGGGCAGATGTGAAGTAGGAAGAGCACTGATAAATATGGCGGGTTCCTTCATCCTTGATTTCCTTTTTATAGTGCCCACAAATAACTCCTATTGCTTATGGGGTTGTTAAAAAAAGAGACCCTCTCTTGCTTTCATAAACAGCAAACAGAGGGAAGTTCCCCTACAAGAAACTCTTCTCTTCCTAACTCCTCTGAGAGAGTGTCCACAGTCAAGGAGCTTCCTCAGACAGCATACAGTAGTCCAGCTTCCTACCTGATGAAACCACTATCCCATGCAAGGTGACGAATCATCCTGTTTTACTCAGGACTTTTCCAGTCTCAGCACTGAAAGTCTCATATCCCAGGAAACTCTTCAGTCCTAGGCTGAAGGGTTAGTCACCCCAATCCCATGGTGACTTTATTCAAACCAGTCAAAAGCTCATCTCACCCTATAAGAGAAACATCTCTTAGTTCTATTCTTTGAACTTTTTAATAGTCTATAGAATCTATGAATTAATTTGATCTTTAACTACAGTCTGATATTTCTGGAAATATAACTAACTCCTCTAATTATCCCATCCCCTAGGATTTGGAGATACCGGACACCAGGGTCATAGAGATTAGGGTATCCACAGTTCATACAGCTAGTGGTTAAGAATCTCGGTTGCCTAATTCAGGAGACTCTAGTCACTAGACCCAGGTTTCTCAACCGTGGTACTATTGACATTTTGAGGCTAGATAATGCTTTGTTGTGAGGGACTAATTTGACATTGTAGGATATTAGCAGCACCCTTCGCCTCTACCAACTAGATGAAAGTAACACCCCTCCAGTTCTGACAACCAAAATGCCTGCAGACATTGCCAAGTTGGGGGCTCACCCTGCATGGGAATCACTGCATCAGACTGTTCTGCTTTCTCTGGAACTTCTTGGTGTCCTCTACTCTTTTCTTCTCTTCCCATAACCTCTTGGAGGAACATATCAAATTTATATTTAGATCTTGGACAGATTATAAGACTGGATATCAATGCACCTCATGACAGGGGACAGCATACTCAGCCAATTCTCAGTTTGAATATGAGTGGGAATATTCTATGTTCTGCATTGACTGCTTTACTGGCCAATATGGGATGGCCTGAGGACTACAGTTGGAGGTACAAACTTGGCCTTCAGACCAGGGAAGCAAGTTCCAGGATTTTCTTCTCTACTCTGGCACTGCTTTTACTCTTTCAATTACTTTTTAAATCATAGCTTATGAAGAGATCTAGGACTCTGGGTAAAAGCTAACAAATGCTCAGACACTATTCCTCCTTTGCTGTCTTGAGTCCCACTGCTGATGGAGCACACCAGATTTGAGTGGGCCAGGGGTTTGCTGGTTATCCAACTAGCTCTTCCCCAGAAACAGCTGCAAACAGCAGAGGTCAAAGATGCTTAGGGGAAAATAAAAGAATTCCTATAATGATATGTGTCATTTTTCCATCTTAGTGAATTTTCTGCCACAAGAAAGGAATAATAGCTCTTGATGGTGCCTAGAAGATGCTCTAAAAATAAAGAGCAGAAGCATTGAAAAGATCAAGTTCAGGAAACTCTTCCAATCTGAAAATGGTTCTCATCCATGTGTTTCTATTTTTAAAAGACACTAAATACATTTGAGAGAAATGAAAACTCGGGAGCTGAACCAAAGGGTACCATCTATCTACTTGGTTGTCTTCACAGCAGAAGAATCACAGAGTAGAAATTCACAATGAACCAAGCCTTGCTGCAAACGAGTCAGATGACCACTCTATTTACTTGCTTAGCGTTGCCATGACAAAACAGACACACCTAGGCTTCTGGACAAGAACATGGAATTCTCTGACCCCGAATGCCTGTTACATATGTCTTTGCTGCCTGCTTTCCTGTGAATTAAAGAAACATAGGAAGGAAGGGAGCGAGGGAGGAGAGAAAAGGAGGTAAAAGAAGCAAGGAGCGAGGGAGGGAGGGAGGGAGGAAGGCAGGCAGGCAGGCAAGGGAAGGGGGGATGGAGGGAGTAAACAAATATACACAGAAAATCAATTTCACCTCCAAATAAGATGGGGCAACCCTAGAAAATGACACACAGGGATGGTCCAGCAGAGCTGGAGAAGGGATCCCTGAAAGGTGTCCGCTGTACAATTGAAGTAATCCTCTTAAGGCAGGAGAGTTTCTTTGATGTACATGTGTGTGTGTGTGTGTGTGTGCGCGTGCATGCGTGTGTGTTTTCATTATAAATAACAAAACATGGCTGGGGAGAACGACCGCAAACGCATCTCAGAGCACGAAGAAGCACCCGTCAGCCACTGAAGTGCCCGGTGTCTCGGAACAGACTGTGCTCTCCTCCAGGCCACAGCCTGTCTTCCCTGTGGGCTCTCCCTGTCTGAGCTGGACCCTTATATTGGGACATTCAGGAGTCCACACTCCCTCTACAGCATTTGCTCTGATCCCAAACCAAGATCAAGCCAAGATCTGACATAAAACTTGGACGACAAATGCTTTCCAAGAGGCAAAAATTAATGGTGCAATACAGGCCGTGTTCCTTGCCATTAAATTTGGGGTCCCTGGTTGCTGCTGCTAATGGTGTCAGATGTGTTGGTGACCTAGACCTTGGATGATGCATCAAATGAAGCCATGGTGAACTTGTACAGCTGAGGGTAGATCTTATTCTGAGGATTTTTTTTTTTTCTCATTCAGTTTTGAAAAAAAGAGGGTGAAAGAAGAGATGGGTGGGGTCACCCCCAATGGGGAGCATGCACTGTCCTCAACCTCAGCTCAGCTCAGTATTGCTAATGTGATTATGGCTGCCAGCTGCCAAATGCTGCTTCCCTCTGCTTGTTAAAGAGCCCAGCAACCCATCTGATTTACCGAGTAGAGCTCGTTCAGGACCTTCATCAAATCATCTTGGAGCTGCTGGCCGACTTCTTTACTCTGCAAGGAAAGAGGAATGAAGGTTAATTGGGAAACAGAAGGGGGAGGAGGGGGCAACACAGGCAAGGGCAGCATGGCTCTACAAATAACACAGACTCAATTAAGGCCCATTATTTAACCCAGCAAATCAGATAACCACTCGGTTCAGACCCAATTATGGTCAGATTACTCAAAGAGTTTTAATAAAATGAAATGTGCCCTTTCTATAGCCCAGCAAAGGCAATCGTGTAGAGGAAAAATGGGTTAGAGCCTTTGATTTTTCAATTGGTCCCTAAAGAGCAGGCCTGAAAGCCACATCCTACCTAGCAACAGTTGTTAGGTGGAGCATGCTTTCGGAGATACTTGTAGGCAAACATGCCAGAGGATTACAAAGGAAAGATGCATAATAGGATGAGATAGGAAAAAGTGTATAAACATTTGAGGACTTCAAAGTCCTTAACTAAATAAGTCCAAGCAGGAAGGAATTATACCGCTCACTGGCTTTGTTGCTACCCTAACTCTCAAGGCAGTGGTCCTTCAATAATGACTGCTTGCAAGATGAGCTAACAGTACCTGATTCTGATAATATCTGTTAAGGGGTCTTCAACTGTTAATCCTGAGCAGTGGTAGCTCTCAGATCCTGTACTGTTGCCACCCAGGGCTGTCATCTAACCACGTAGAACAGTAGAAATAGAGAGGAATGAGGAAGCAGGAAGGAAAGAGTCAAGGCTTCTACACAGAATGTTATGTGCCAAGCTCAAGAGAGCAGGGGATAAAACTGATTGGCCTCGTGGCAGAATTGAGAGGGGGAAGTCCTTGTTGTATCTTTTGCCAGGTCCTTCTAATTCTTATTACAAAAATTCAGGTATCAGCATCTTTCTAACAGAAGTCTTAATACTGTCCTAGCATAGCCCAATGCCCAGATAAGAAGGGATGTGCCCTTTAATTCAGAAACAAAATCATTATAGATCTTGCTTTTTTTCAAGATGCATATATCTTGGGCTGGGGATATAGCTCAGTTGGTAGAGTGCTTGTCTGGCAAGCACAAGACCCTGGGTTCAATCCCCAGCACTGGAAAAAAAAATGCATATATCTTTACCTGTTGATGGACCTTTATTTTATTCATTTATTTATATGTGGTGCTGAGAATCGAACCCAGTGCCTCACACATGCCAGGCAAGCACTTCACCACTGAGCCGCAACCCCAGCCCCCAAAATACCTTTTTTAAGACAAAAGTAATGTATTTATTATAACAAGGAAAGTAGAACAAACGTCAAAAGAGAAGAACAAAGTAACCCTTAATTCCTACCACTAAAAAAACCATCACTCTGGACAGTGGTAAGATATTTTCTAATTTTCTCTCTTTCATTATTATTTTCACAAAGTTGGGATTGTATTATAGATACCACTTGGAAATTTATTTGCCTAACAGTATGTTGTGAACATTTCTCCACATATCATTCTTCTATAACATTATAATAAATGATGCTGATATAGCTCCTATTCTTAGACATTTACTTGATTCCAAAGTTTTATAACAAAAAATGCTGTATGAAATTACTTTATACATAATCTATGCACACATTTTCATTATTTCCTACTAGAAGTAACATTGCTGGGTCAAAGAGTACTCATTTGTACCATTAAGTTGCCTCTGAGAAAAACTGTGCCAATTAAAAATATTGCCAGAGGTATTAAGAATGCTTATTTCACTTTTTTTTTTTTTTTTGGTCTTGACAATTTGATGTGGTATCTCTTGCAATCTGCAGTCCTTTGAAGTAAGCCTGAACATTTTAAAAAACATGTTTATCAGACATTTCATTTTTTCTGTTATGGTTTGCCATTTTTTCTAATAAGGAATTCTCAGCCCATTTTTTTCTATTAAGGTATTCATTATGGACTATAACATAGGTGTGCCTTCCATCATAAGTTGTCATGAATTTTTATACCTGGTAGTAGGGAACGAGTGGAAGGAAACCTAAATCGGCAATCACAGGAGTCCCCCTCTATTCCCAGTTCTTCTACCACCTGCAGTAACTTTAGCTACCCTGGTTAATCTCTCTGCGTCTCTTATTTTCCTCTTCCATAAAATGAAAGACCTCTGCCACTGGGATTCCACGTGACCTTTTGTCTGACTCCTTGCATCCATATTCCATTCAAACACTACCACTTTAGCCTACAATGGGTTGGCTGTCTTCACACCACAGAGTAGCAGCTAATGAGCAAGTTTTCAGATGCTCTGCAAAACAGAGGGCTTCAGGGGTCCTTTTCTGGTCTTGAATTTACCATTCCCAGCGTCTGTCATCCAGTGACCTCAACCACTGGAAGAAGCCACAAGAGGGAATGCCTTTCATCTGCACACTCACACCCCAGCCTCTCCCATCTTGAGGAAAGCTGAGCTCCACTAAAGCAGCAGAAGCCCAAGGAGGTGAAGTGAGGAGAAATGACTCACCACCAGCCTCCGAGTCAGCAACAGGGTCAGGAAGTGACCAAGAGTATCACTTCCCACCACCCTGCCCTGCTGCCTCCAGGCCGGCCTCCCCTGACACCCCGCCTGCCTTCCAGCCTCTCCTACTACCTCCCTATGTTGAAATGGCAGAGGTTAAAGGGAAAAGCTCCTGATACTCTACCCTATTGCTTACCCAAGACTTAAAACAACTCAATCCCATAGGAGTGGAGGAGAAAGGAGTGGGGGAAGAGAGAAGGAAAGTCTAACCAATAAAACAGCAATTAAGCCAGGCAGATGTTTCCTTTCGTGTGCTGATTAGCTGGGAGGACCACTCAACTCTTACCCTGTTTATTTGAACAGGCTGCTGAAGTGATCTGACTTACCACTCTCTCTGCCTGAGGGCTGGGCTGGGAATACACGTGTAGTTAACCCAGTTAAAATGCACAGTAAAGCCCCTAGCAATCAGGAGCAATTCTGATACAGGGAGAGGGAGGAAATGGCCAGTGTTTCTCCTTTCACAGATGACACAAGGCCACCCGTTCTCTATTTCAGAAACCTTAACTGTGTGCCTTTGGGGGAAAGCGAAGCGCAGGAAGGGCTTCCGTGCTGGCCACTGTGGAGAGGTTGACCGAGCTGGGAAGCTGCAAGGGGCCCCACCCAAAGACAAGGGGCACATTTATTCCTAGGAACAACAAAACCTGATGAGGCCCAGTACAGGACAATGAAGACTGTGGAGCCTTTCCGTTTCCTGTAAAGAAGCAAGGGGTCTTTAGGCAGGGAAGAAAAAGATTTACAGTGCAGTCTTTGTGCACTAATATTCAGCCTTGCATTTCTTTTCTTTAAAATTTCTTGGAAGAGAATGAGTCATCTAAACATTGCAGGAAACCAAACAGAAGTCAGGGAAAAAATTACTTTGGGTAAAGTTTTTCTCTTAAATGTTTGCATAGTAATTTTTGCCTAGAAAAAAGAAGTGCCTAAATTTAGAACAGAGATGTGGCACAGTTAACAATGCTGGTCCTATGGAATAGGAAGTGTGATGGTGTGCTCTGGCCTGGATCTTTTATTTTGAAACTTGCACAACCCTTTGCTAGAGTGAGTTTCAAGGGGGCCCCCATTCTGCCTGCTGCTAGGGCTAAGGCGGGGCTGGTGGGAAGACAATGAAATTGTAACAGCTCCTGCCAAAATGGATAGGGAGTCTTCCTTTTCCAACATATTATAGCAACAGACACAGAACTGAAATGGGCAGCCTCACCTCCCCAAGACTGTCATGCTCCAAAGCCTCCTTGATCACAGAACAGATACAGCTGCAGAAATGTTCTGAAATGCAAGGCTACATGTCTGGAAAGCCTGCACAGTGGGCTGGTGGCTCAGCTTTAGACCTCTTCAAGTCAACGGATCTGCTGACCTTCGGTGGGTTTATATTAGTTTTTCCCAAAGAACAACACTTAAGAAAGGGCTAAGACCAGTCATCATCAGGGAGATCACCTATTACCTGAGTCTCTAGTTATTCAGATCATTACATGTTTTCCAAGAAGGGGGGAGGGATGGGCCTGCTTTTTATTGGCTATCTACACTACAAAGCTATGTTATTTGGCAGTCATAAACTGACCCCCATTTGCATGAAAGGGTGCGGGGAGGAAGATGTCTTCACCCTGTGGTGAGAACTAATTTCAGCCAGTCCCAGGGCTGAGCCTGTCAGCAGGTAGAAACAGTGGGTCATTTAGCTGTGCCGATTAGCCTATGTCAGCGCTTTTCCTAAAAGGAATCCAATTTTCAAGGGCACAGCTCTCCTCCACCAGTGCTAGCATCCCCTCCTCACCCCTAAGATACTTCAGAGGCCAGCTGTTAAACAAATCAAGTTAAAAACTGACTTTACATTTACAGATTTCAGAAGAAAGAGACATGAACCTCATATTCAAGCTCTAGCAGCAGGAGAAGCACCACCAGATGCAGTCTGAAGATTTCAGGGGCACTTGCTCACCACTTCAAAGCGACCGCATTTCCTGAGCCGGTGCTCTATTCCAACTGCTTTTGATGGGGAGAAGAGGACTAAAAGGAGTGTCTGTGTGGCAGCAGGGAATGCTAGGTGACTGTGAGGGCTGAATCTGGCCTCTCCTCTACCCAAATGGTCCACCAAAATGGTGGTGTGGTATGGTGCTAAGTCTGCAGGGGTGCTGAGGGTGATGATGCTCAGGAATGACTTCATAGATTTTCCATCAACCACACTCCTTGCATATATCCACGCAGGGTTTTTCCATTCCCCATTCACTCACTGGTTAGGTTACCAATTCTGGCTCTAGGAAGGTTGAGCTCCAGTTAGAGCCTTATACTCTGGGGAGACCAGGGACATATATATGACTGGGAAGTGAACCCAGGGACATTCTACCACTGAGCCACATCCCCAGCCCTATTTTGTATTTTATTTAGAGACAGGGTCTCACTGAGTTGCTTAGGGTCTAAGTTGCTGAGGCTGGCTTTGAACTTGCGATCCTCCTGCCTCAGCATCTTAAACTGCTGGGATTACAGGCATACACCACTGCACCCGGCTGAGACCAAGATTATATAATTTTCAATTACAAGGATGGGGTGGAATGGTGTATAACACAGTGGTAGAGTACTTGCCTGCCTTGTGCAAGGCCCTGGGTTCATCTCCAGCACTGTAATAGCCAACAATAAAACACCATTGCAATGCAAAACTTTTTTTTTTTTTTTTTTTTTGAGGTGCTGGGGTTTGAACCTAGGGCCTCCCAGGTGCGAGGCAAATGTTCTACCACTAAGCTATACCCCCTACCCTAGTGCAAGATTTTTATAGAGAGGTAGGGTGGGAGTAGCCATGAGAGGGACTCTTCTGAAGAGGGGGAGTCAAGGATGTTCAAGACTTTATTTTTCATTGTAACTCAGTAGATATATGTCTACAATTTAAGTACTTAAGTGCAAAGCATTCTGGTATTTCCCATTCTTCTCAAGTTTTTATGTTGGTCACAACTCACTGAATTAATTTTACAATTCATTAATGAGTTGTATACACAAGTTTACAAGAGTTATACACAGGTTTAAAAAGACTGGGTGCATACAAAAGACTAATTTTGGAATTAATAAAGAAAATAGCAGTTTAAGGACTGAAGTCCAGTAACACAGAAAGTAGCTAAAAACCTTGCACTCTTGAGGTGGCAGATCAGATGAGATGGGTCAAAGCAGGTTCAGGTACTGGATTCTGGCAAATAGGAAAATGGCTGGTTTTTGGGGTGAGCAATAAAAAGTCCATTGGCAAATATTTATAGAACAACTAATATGTATCAGGCAGTTGTGGCTTGAAAATAAAGCAAACAGTTTAAAAGTTTACAATCTGTTGAGAAAGATGGTCGTTCGTCTGATGTCTGAGCCTATCAAAATGCAATTTTTCCCATCTCAAAGGTGTTACTAGAAATGGAGTTAAGTTAGTTTTCCAGTTCAGGATCATTATTTTCTTATCTCATCAAGAGGTCTCCTAATTCCAGGGCAAGTTAGATGTTGAACCCAGCTTGCCCAAAATGGAAATCTGATTTTTAAAAATCCAGTTACAACATAGTAAAGCCTTTTTCTTTGAGTTTGCCTTCTTTTCAGGTTATAATGATACTGCTTCAGTATAAGTGACTCCCAAAGCAGTCACATTCCATTTTCAAAAATCCCTTGAGCTTATAAGTACCATAAAAACTTATCTCCCTAGTAGCTGCTTTGCTCAGAATTTAATGGTTATAGTTAAACTCTCCCGGGGACAAAAGTCATATTTTATAAGAAATGTCAGAAACCTGATGCATTTCAAGTCCCAGAATTCATATTCTGAAACATGAATGGTTTCTTAATTTCATTCCTGTCACATTATCTAAAGAATTTAGTATTTTTAAAAAAATCCCAAAGCCACTAAAATATGAAATCATCTAAAATTAATGGAAGAATAGGATTAAAACTTTTCCAACTATCTTTCTGTCCCTCAGGGTGCCCAGCTGACTGCTTTGTGTGCAGTAGCCATACAAGAATCAGTTGCTGAATATCAATTGGATCAAAGTTTAGTATAGACTTAAATAAACACTATGTTTTCATATAATAACAATGAAACAACATAGCTATATTTTCTTCATGTCGATTATTACAAGTGGAAATGTCATAAGAGGCTACCCATATCTGGTTATAGTTCACAGATGAGTCCAAAAAGTTGAAATAAATTTTCCAGGGTCATGCAGTTACTCAGTATCCCGTCTAGGTCTATAGGTAGCATTAGAATAGAGTAAAATATGTAGGATCTGGAGCAGGATTGGAAACTGCTTCTACTCCTCAGCTTCAGGGCCTTGGGATATTGTTTAACTACTCTATGCCTCAGCTTCCACATCTGTAAAATAGGATAATAATCCAATTGTAGGATCATCTCTACAATAGGATAATCCATGTAAAGTGCTTTAAACAGAATCTACCACCTAGTATGTTCAATATATGTTAGTAATATTAGAGTCCACCCCCTCAACATCCACCTGAGCACTCTTTCTACCAAACTTTGCCACCTCGTTATATGCTCTTAAACATGTTCATGATCATGACACGTGGGATTGTGAAGGCCCCTAAAAGCTACCACACACACACAAAAAGTAGTTTTTCTGAATAAAGAAGCAAACAGAACAAGACAACAACAAAAAAGATACATTGGGAAAAAAGGGTTAGCAGATAGGAGGAAATGAAAATTATATGTGAAAAGGTACCCTACAGCCTAGCTCAGAGAATACCAAGAATAACCATCTCCAAATTCTGGTTTAGTGAAATTTAGGACCTCTCTCTTATAGAGTACTTTTTTGGGGGGATGGAGGTACTGGGATTGAACTCAGGAGAACTTGACCACTGAACCACATCCCCAGCCTTATTTTGTATTTTATTTAGAGAAAGGGTCTCACTGAGTTGCTTAGCACCTCACTTTTGCTGTGCTGGCTGTGAACTTTCAAACCCCTGCCTCAGCCTCCTGAGCCATTGGGATTACAGGCATGCACCACAATGCCAGGCTTCCAATACTTATTTCTGAAAGGCATTTTTTAAGGCTTTTCCAGAAGCTCTGGAACATGTGAGCAGTCACATGTGATAACCTACAAGTAATTGCTGGGGGGAAATCCTTTCTTGGGCATAACATGAACTCTGTGAATTCATTTCCTACCCTCTGTGGATGCTCACTGCGCTCTGATACAGCTGACCAAAGCTCAAACACATAATCTGGACAAAATGGCATCCTGCAGGACGAGGACAGGGAAGTGGGGGTGGGAGCAGGAGGAGACGGGCAGCCCTCTGCTCTAAGTCCTCCGATGGCACAGTCTGAAACACAGTCCTGTAAGAAGTCTTAATATTCCTTCATGGTTATTTCAATCCCTTAGAATGACTTATCCTAAAGCTAAGAAAATAAGCTGAAAGCAACATCCCTTAAAATGAAAGTGAAAATAGCTGAGCCTTCATTTCTTAAACCACTACTCTGATCCTTTTCTTGGCAAATTTCCATCTTTTACTTTTCTGGATAATGACTTGAGTGGGGGTGTATGTCTTCAGGCCCTGACCTCTCATGCCAAAAGCATTTCTGAGGTCATTCTGAAGATGAATGACCACCCCATTTTCCAAGCAGGACACTAAAGGCATAGAAATGGTGTCCAGGTGACCGTGGACACTCTTGAGTAGACTGGGACATGAGGGACAAAGGACACAAAAGCAAATAAATAAGCAACACGAGAGCACAAATCTCTCAGCAGTCACAAAATGAACTCAGGAAGAAAAGCAATCAATGACTTGGAAATGGATAAGAAGGATAGAAAAATGAACCAGAAGCATAAGGTGCTTGCAAGCATATGCCCTCCTACAGAACGGAATTCCAGGAGCTGGGGGAGAAGAAGAAAGCCTGGGTGGCGGGGTGGTGGCTGGGAGAACAGGAGTTAACAGAACTCATCTGAAAGTTGTCAGTGCAAACACTGAGTGGAGGGCAGCCTGGTAGGAAGTAGAACAGCCAGCAGCACCCCTACAGGAAATGCCTGGGGCATTGAGAAAATCGCTGATTAAATACTTCAAGAAAGAGGAACCCAGAAGCAAAGTCAAATTCACCCAGGGATCTGTGTAGTGTTAGAACTCTTGGAGTTGCCTTAGCATCCTAGTCAAGGGACGAGGAGGCTCCAGAGAGTTTAATAATGAAGACAGCATTTTCTTGACACCCCAGGCACCCAGGTTTGGTCCTAAAAGGAGCATAAAGTCAAGTTGAGGACACTGAATAGAATCCTTTACTGGTAGAGAATTAGGATGCATTTCCTTGGGGCTGGGAGGGAGATCTGTGCCGGGATCAGTTTTCTCCAGCTATAGTGGTGGTTTGCAGCCTCTTGTCTTTGTCTACACTATTCACATGTGCAATCATCCCCACCAGTCATAGCAAAATACAATTTTAAAGAATCCATATCCCTGAGATGGGCAACTTTCTTCTTGCCAAGTCCTCATTCCCACTGACAAATCATTCAATTGAATTATTTTGATTTGTTTTGGTTTGGTGCTAGGTATTGAACGCAAGGGCACTTGATCACTGAGTCACATCTCCAGCCCTTTTTATTTTTTATTTACAGTCAGGGTCTTACTAGGTTGCTTACAGCATCACTAAATTGCTGAGGCTGACTTTGAAACTGGGATCCTCCTGCCTCAGCCTCCAGAGCCACTGGGATTATAGGTGTGAGCCACCACACCCTGCCCCAAATCACTAAATTGTGAGGGGGAGAATATCCAGAGTTAAGAGCTGTGTATTTCTAATCTCCAGCTCTAAGTGCTCACCTCAGCTCTTCCATTCTTCCTCTCCAATTCAGGCTTCAACTTTCCATGTACACTTAAAAAAGAATGTGTGTCCATCTGCAGTGGTTAGACACAATGCCCAAATATGCATTAAGGTCAAGATTATTGTTTTTCAAATCTAGACTTTTTTAAAAAAATATTTTTAGCTGTAGATGGACACAATATCTTTATCTTTTACTTATTTTTTTATGTGGTCCTGAGACTTGAACCAATTCCTCACACATGCTAGGCTAGTGCTCTACCATTGAACCACAACCCCAGCCCTTCAAATCTAGACTTTTTACTGATTTTTTCATCTAGTTTTTAAATCATTCACTAAGGCAAATATATTAAGTCTCTCACTTCGGTAGATGATTTGTCCATTTCCCTTTTGAATTCCGTCCATTTTTTATTAATATATTTTAAGGCTATGTCATTAAGTATTAACTTAAATTTTTATTAGGAACTATTTCTTTTTTTTTTTTTTTTTTTTTTTTGTTGTTGGGGATTAAACCCAGGGCTTTTTGCTTGCAAATCAAGCACTCTACGAACTGAGCTATATCCCCAGCCCCATGGAAGTATTCCTCTTTATATCTAATAATACTTTTCGCATTCACATCTACTTGGTCAGTTTACATCATATTTATCTTTTCTTATCATTTTATTTTTTATCTTATTTATTCTTTTATTTTTGGCAATGGATATTGAACCCAGGGATGCTTTATCGTTGAGCTACATTCCAAGCCCTTTTTATTTTGACAGGTCTTGCTGAGGGCCTTGCTAAGTTACCAAGGCTATTCTCAGATTTTTCTTATGTGAAAATACCTTTAGTTGACTTTTTTTCTTTTTCCTTGTTTTACTTTTAGGGCATTGTAGTTATACAAAATAGTGGGTTTCATTTTGACATGTTCATAAATGCATACAACAGTTTTTTCCATTTCATTCCCCAGTACTATTCCCTTCCTTCCCCACCCCTCACGTTCCATTCCTCTGCTCTACTGGCCTTCTTTCTATTTATTTATTTATCTATTTTTAATTGGTGCATTATAGTTATATATACCATTGGAAAGGATTATGATATATTCATCCATGCATATGGCATAATTTGGTCAAATTTATTCCCCACTCCTTCCCCTGTGCCTTTCCTCCTCCCTCACACTAGGTCCCCTGCTTCTACTCTGCTGCTCTCCCTTCTATATTTATAAGACCCCCCCACCCCCAGCTTTTTTAATTCATTTTTTCTCTCTAGCTTCCATTTATGAGAGAAAACATTCAATCCTTTTGACCTTATTTTCTTCTTTTTGTAGTGCTGGGGACTGAACCCAGAGCCTTGTGCATGCAAGGCAAGCACTCTACCAACTGAGCTATATCCCCAGCCCTTGACCTTATTTTCTGAAGGATATTTCTTTCTACGTTTCATTCCACTGTCTCCTGTTTTCTACTGTTTTTGTTGAGAAGTCAGCTGTTGATGTAACTGGTCTACTTTATGCTTTGAATAAGTGCTGCTCTGCCACTGAGACTTATTTTTAAAAAGAACATGTTTCTTTCTCTTCCTCACTCCTGTCCTCCCTCATCTCTCCCCCTCTCTAATCAGGATTACCTCTCCTCCCCATCCTAGCAGAGTTCTCTCTCCTTGAGCACACATCCACCACAGGAATAAAGTAACTGAGACTTGGGGATGGCATCCAAAAATTAAGAAATGACTAGCTCCCAAAGAAACAAACATGGAATATAGCCTTTGATTCACCTCTTTAAAATCCCCCTCTTCCCCACAATGGGCAGAATCACAGCCTCTGGGAGAGGAATCCCCTGTTTCTCCTTTACTAGCAAAGCAACAAAATGTCTTTTTCTTTTTCCTCAAAACTGTGTCTTCATTGGACTGGCATTGGGGACAAGGACCAAGATTTCAGTAACATTAACTTTTTTGATTCTCCTTTGAAAGAGATCAGTCTTTTTTCCCTCTGGCCATTTTAAAATTTCTCTATGATTTTCTCTCACAATTTTTAGCAATTTTACAACAATGTACCTTTATGACATTTTCTTTGAATTTATCCTACTTCGAGTTCATAAGGCTTCTTCATTCTGTAATGTCTTTGTTAGATTGGGGCAATTATTCAATTATTATCTTTTCAAATATTGCTTCTACCCGATAATCTTTGTTGTCTTCTTTTGGGACTTCAAATATATGCATTTAGGCCTATTCATCCTGTAAGTTTTTTGTCTTCTTTTCTGTATTTTCCATTCTTTTATTTCGCCCACCTTTAGTATTTATTATTTTTTGACCCATCTTCCAGTTCCCTAATTCTTCATTTAGCTTTGTTTAATCTGCTGTTTCACCCCCAAAAAAACTTCATAACTGCTAGTAATCATTTTCCTACCCTCATTCCCCGAGCTCCTGGCAACCACTAATCCACTTTCATCTCTATGGATTTGCATGTTCTAATCATTTTATAAAAGGAATCATTATATATAGCCTTTAGTTTCTCCTTTCATTCAGCATGGTGTTTTCAGGGTTTATCCATGTTGCAGCATACATAAGTAATTACTTTTTTTCCCCTTCTTTTTTCTTATTTGGTGCTAGGAATATTAAACTCAGAACCTTGGATGTGCTAGGTATGCACTCTACCACTGAGCTACATTCCAAGCCCCACTTCTTCTTCTTTTTTTTTTTTTTTTTTTTTTTTGGTGCTGGGGATTGAACCCAGAGGTGCTTGACCACTGAGTCTCATTCCCAGCCCCTTTAATACTTTATTTAGAGACAGGGTCTCACTGAGTTGCTTTGGACCTCACTAAGTTGCTGAGGCTGGCTTTGAACTTACAATCCTCCTGTCTCAGCCTCTGGAGCCACTGGGATTACAGGCATGTGCCACTGCATCTGACCCACTTCTTCTTTTAAATGGTAGAGCAATATTCCATTGTATGGATTATGCCACATTTTGTTTAGATTTGTTCCATTCATCATTTCATGAATATTTGGATTATTTCCACTTCTTGATTATTATGGATAATGTTATTATGAATATTTGTGTACAGGTTCTTACGCATGCAAATGCTTTCATTTCTCTTGAATATTATACCTAAGAGTAGAATTGATGGGGCATAAATAAATTTGTGCTTCAATTATCAAACTATTTTTCACAGGATTTGCACCATTTACTAATTTCATCATAATGGGAGGGTTTCAATTTGTCCACACCTTCACTAACATTTGTTATTTCTTTTTCTTTTTTAAGTTAGAGTCATCCTTGTGGATGTGCTGTGGTATCTCATTGTGGTTTTGATTTGCAATTTCCTAATAACTAACAATGTCAAGCATCTTTCCTTTTGCTTATCAGTCATTTGTTTATCTTCTTTGAAGAATAATATCTATTCCTGTCTTTTGCCCATTTTAAAATGGGTGGTTTTGTCTTTTCATTGTTAAGATGTAAGAGTTCTGTATATATTATATTATATTTGACCCTTATGAGATACATGATTTGAAAGTATTTCTTCTCACTCTCTAGGTTGTCTTTTCCTTGATAATGTCCTTTTGTAGGCAGAGAAGTTTTTGATTTGATTTGGTTGTCTTTCCTTGATAATGTCCTTTACAAGCAGGGAAGTTTTTGATTTGATGAAGTTCACAACAAAATTTTTTACTTTAGTTTCTTTGACTTTAGTGTCATATCTTAGAAATCACTAGATCCAAGATCATGAAGATTTACACCTTTATTTTCTTCTAGAAGTTTTCTAGTTTTAGCTCTTAAACACATCTTTGATCCATTTTGAGTTGGTTCATTTTAAATTATTTCCAGTTTTGTTCTGATTTAATTTCTGAAACATACTAAATATAGTTAATTTAAAATTATATTTGATAAGACGATTACCTTGATCTCCTGTGAGTCTGTTGTTTCTCTTCATTTGGGGGCACAGATCTTATTTCCTCATGTGCCTAATTATTCATAATTGAATGTAATAAACATTGCATATGAAAAATGATGAGAGATATATTACACCTGATAGTGTCTTTCTCTAGAGAGGATTTAAATTTGCTTCTATCCACTCACTATCCTGGATCACCTTAATGCAATTAGAGATTAAGATAATCTGAAACTAGGCTTCAGTCCCTGTAATATTACTGAAGTCTACTTCTAGTTTACATTTACTTTTAAGATGTTTCCCTTTGGTGCTCCACAGCCCAAGGAATTTTAATTAGGCCTGCCCTTGTTGGCCTTGAACACCAATTTTTGCCCTGCTAGCCCTATAGTTTATGAAAAGTACTGCTCAACTTCTTGCCCCTCAACTATCTTTTCTAGAATGGGGAACAAAGACATTATTTTCTGTTGGTGGCCTTATGGTCTAGTGCAATCTCGACATGCAATAAGCACTGAAATATGATTTGCATGAAAGGCTGAATGGATGGATACTGGTGGTGAAGGCTTCCCACATTTAGGGTTTAATGTTGTTCATTTCCCAGGACATGGTAACCAAATCATTCTGGTAAACCAAGAGAGAAGTAAGTCTGAGGTATTAAATAGAGTTCCTCATTAATTCCTTAGGAGCTTTTCAAAAACCACAGCCTATCAAATAAAAGAAGGTGAATCTACCTCAAATAAAGGGCATTTCTGAAATCAGCCCAGTGTCTCATTCCAATTCAGGAATTGTCTTGGGACTCAAAGTCACCAAATGGAGAAACTCTACAAGAAATTCTAAAAATGAGTACAAATAAAAGGGTCTGGGTCTCTAGTTCCTGGACATACATATAAATGTCAGCTTCACCAGACAGCTCAAATTTTGCAACAACATACTGGCATTTCCTGACAGACAATGGCATAAATAACAGAAAGAAGTAATCAGTGACTTCTAATTTTCTAATAAATGGCTATATGTTGCTGAATTTTCCTTCAAAACAAGTCTGACTTGAGCCCAGGTATGGTGGCGCATACCTGTAATCCCAGCAATTCAGGAGGCTAATGCAGGAGAATCACAAGTTTGAGGCCAGCCTCAGCAATTTAGTGAGGCCCTAAGCAACTCAGCAAGACCCTGTCTCAAAATAAGAAATAAATAAAAAGGGCTGTGGATATGGCTCACTGGTTAAATGCCCCTGGGTTCAATCCCCCAATGCCCCCCCTCGCAAAGAAAAAAGATATGTCTGACTGACACCTGTCATTGTTACTACATCTTAGGCCCTTACTACCCTGCCTCCGAATTAGAGGCCCAGTGTTTCTCAAACAGCAGTACTATTATATATCATTTTCCTGTGAATGAACTTTCCATGGTTCCCTAGTGCTCTCAGAATAAAGGCCCAACTCTTTAGTCTGGCATTCAGAGCTCTTTTTAAAGCATTTTTCATCAATGCTCTGATTTACTGAACTATTTGCTCACCACTCTCTGAAGAATGCACATCCATTCCTGTGCTCTTCTGCCCTTCCAGATGGAGTGTCCTACTCCAGCTTGCCCCCGCCTCACATACCACTCACTTTTCTATTCTAATTACTACAGTCCTTTTCATTCACTAAAACCCAGCTCAAATTTTGCTTCTCGACCTTTTTTTAAAAAAATTTTCTAGGGCTGGGGCTGTAGCTCAGTGGTAGAGCACTTGTCTAGCATGTGTGAAGCACTGGGTTCGATCCTCAGCACCACATATAAATGAATGAATAAAATAAAGGTCTATCAACATCTAAAAAACATTTTTTAAAAAATGTTCTAAAAATTTTTTTCTAAAAAATTTAAATACACACACACACACACACACACACACACACACATATATTGGTACCAGGGATTGAACTCAGGGGTACTCAGACACTGAGCCACATAAAGGTATTCAGTGCTGTGCCTAATATGGTGTAAATCTTCAATATTTGTTCTTTAAGAGAAAAGAATCTGTGTTTGAAAAGAAAAAGATATCATTTTAAATCAATGGTGCTATAGAAAGCCAGCCAGGCTTGGTGGTGAATGCCTGTAATCCCAGTGGCTCAGGAAGCTGAGGCAGGAAGATTTTGAGTTCAAAGCCAGCCTTAGCAACTTAGTGAGGTCCTAAGCAACTTAGCAAGACCCTGTCTCAAAATAAAATATTTGAAAAAGGGCTGAGATGTGGCTAAGCGCTCCTGGGTTCAATCTTTGGTACCAAAAATTTTGTTTAAACAATTAAAAATAATAAATAAACACTTCAGATAGAGCACTAATCTCCAAAATTTATAAAGAACTTAAAAAACTTTACACCAAAAATACAAAGAACCCAATCAATAAATGGACCAAGGACTGGACAGACACTTACAGAAGAAGATATACAGGTGATTAATAAATACATGAAAAAGTGTTCAACATCCCTAGTAATCAGAGAAATGCAAATTAAAACAATGCTAAGATTTCATCTTACTCCAATTAGAATGGCTATTATCAAGAACATAAACAATTATAGATGCTGGCATGGCTGTGGGGAAAAAGGCACACTTTTACATTGCTGATAGAGTTACAAATTGGTATAGACATTCTGGAAAGCAGTGTGGAGATTCCTCAGAAAACTTGGAATGAACCCACCTTTTGACCCAGTTATCCCATTTCTAGGGTTATACCCAAAGGACTTAAAATTAGCATACTTCAGTGATGCAGCCACATCAATGTTTATAGCAGTTCAATTCACAATAGCTAGAGTGTGGAAGGAAACTAGATGCCCTTCAACAGACGAATGGATAAAGAAACTGGTATATATACACAATGGAATATTATTCAGCCATAAAGAATAATAATATTATGGCATTTGCAGATAAATGGATAGAATTGGAGAATATATCATGCTAAGCGAAATAAGCCAATCCCAAAAAACCAAAGGCCTAATGTTTTCCCTGGTAAGTGGATGATGATATATAATCAGGTTCGGGGGGTGGGAGTGAGAGAAGAATGGAGGAACTTTAGATTATGAAGATGGAAATGAGAGGGGGAGGGGGCATGAAAAATGGTGGAATGAGATAGACATCATTGCCCTATGTACATGTATGATTACATGAATGGTGTGAATCTACATCATGTACAACCATAGAAATGACAAGTTGTATCCCATTTGTGTACAATGAATCAAAATGCAGTCTGTAAAAATAAAAAAATTCCATCTGAAAAAATTAATTAAAACATTAAATAAATAAATAAATAAATAAATAAATAAATCTAACCATACTGTATGTGGGTAGTGAAGCAGAAAAATAAAAACCTGTATATTGCTGGTAGGGGTAAAAATCAGAAATAGTGACTTCAAAAAGCAGTTTAGCATTATAAAGTAAAAAAGATGATATACCTTCTTTGGCCCAGCAATTCTCTACTAGGTACACATCCTAGAAATATGGACACATGTATGTCAGAATACAGAAATAAGAATGTTTGTGCTAGGCATGGTGGTGCACGCCTGTAATCCCAGTAATTTGGTACACTGAAGCAGGAGGCTCGCAAGTTCAAAGCCAGCCTCAGCAACTGCAAGGCACTAAGCAAATCAATGAGACCCTGTCTCTAATAAAATACAAAATAGGGCTGGGATGTGGCTCAGTGGCTGAGTACCCCTGAGTTCAATCCCTTGTACCAAAATATATACATATACACACACATATATGTTTTGACATACTCTCCTATCATGTATATATAAAGAGAACAAATAAAATTCCTAGATTAAAAAAAAAAAGAAAAAGAAAAGAATGACCACAGAGCCATGTAGCATTTTAAGGGGAAAGGACTTTTCCTTACTGCTGTGTTCTAAATGCTTTCTATCATTTTTCTGAATCAACTGGATAATAAATACCACATTGGGAGCTGGGGATGTAGCTCAGTTGGTAGAGTGCCTGCCTCACAAGCACAAGGCCCTGGGTTCAATCCCCAGCACCGCAAAAAAAACAAAACAAAAAACCACATTGGATACCAATATCATTTGGATATTACCATATTTTTATATCTTCCTTTGGAAGGCCAGAAATGGTATATATTATTTAATTCACATTATATGCGTTTATATTTTTATGCAATCTATAATGATTTCAGTTAAATGCATAGAAGATAAAGGTTGCAGGAAGTTTATAAAAAATGATGACTAGTATTTTATTCTAGAATTTACCTGCCTAGATTGTTTAAGAAATATGATTTTATAATGATGAAATCCCTAAAAAAAGTGAATGTGTAAGTCTAAATCCACTTTCCAGACTGGCTTCCCCTGTAATATCTGTAATGGAACAATCCTGAATTAGCAGCTACTTTCCATAATTCTTGTCAGCAAAATCTATCAGTAGTTCTAACTCTGATTATACATGCTGGTATTGTAATTAAACGTGTTTTATGCTTATCTCTGATGTCACAGTTTCAAATATAGCCACATAAATTTTAGCTATGAGTATTTCATAAAAAACGGCGGGGGGGGGGGTGTTGCGGCTGGGATGCCGCTCAGCAGTAAAACACCAGTGGGTTCAATCCCCAGTACTGAAAGAAAAGAATGCATTGGTTGCAAGGTGAAAACAGCCCAAACACCCACTGATAACAAAATGGACAAATAAACTGTAGTATATTTGATGCAACTCAATAGCAATAAAAACAAACAAGGCACAAGCTATGTGACAGCAAGGGTAAGTCTTACAATCCATGGAAAACAGTAGAAACAAGATGCAAAAGTCTGTGTACAGTGTGATTCCACTAATGCAATGTTCAAAAGAATGTGATTGATATAATAAGAAATATGTATTTGGGGCTTCAGCCAGGGTTCCTGGCACATTCATAACCCTTGCCATTTCCTAAGTGACAGTATTGATAAAGGTGAAAGAGTTATCCTTTGTCATTCATAACAAGTCCCTTTCAAACACACCTGAGTTTATGTTAATAAGTGACCTTTGGAAAGCCCCTAAGGAAGCACTGGTTGCCAGGGGAACAAACCATGTGATTAGAGGGTTGGAACTTTCAGCATCACCCCTCAACCTCTAGAGAGGGGAGAGGGGCTGAAGGTTAAGTTGATCGCCAATGACCATGATTTAATCACTCATGCCTATATAATGAAGCCTCCATAAAAACTCAGAGGACAGTGTTTGGAGGCTTGCAGACTGTTGAACCTGGGGAGGTGGTGGGAGGGTGCGTGCCTGGGGAGAACACAGATCTCTTACATTTGGTTGATCCTGAGTTGTATCCTTTTGTAATAAATTGGTAATTACTTGATACACAATGGGGGGGGGTGGGGGAGCTACTTTGGATGGTGTAGAGGAAAATGGGATGGGAGGGGTGGGGGAAGGAAAGATGGTGGATTGAGACAGACATACCCTGTTGTGTATGTATGATCACATGAAGGTATGAATCTTCATTATGTACAACCATAGAAATGAAAAATTGTACCCCATTTGTGTATAATGAACCAAAATGAGGTCTGTAAAAATAACTTTTAAAAATAAATTTTTTAAAAAATTGGTAATTCCTTTATAATAAACTGATAGGTAAACTGTTTTCCTGAGTTCTGTGAGTTGTTCTAGCCAATGACAGAACCTGAGAAGGGGGTGTCACAGAAATCTCAATTAATAGCCAGTCCATCAGAATCAAGGTGAAACCTGAATTTTGAGTTGACATCAGAAGGGGGGTTCTTTTGAGATGGAGCACTTAACTTGTAGGGTCTGTGCTAATTGGCAGACAATGTCAGAATCAAATTGAATTATAGGACACTCAACTGGATATGCAGAGAATTGGAGAATTCCTTGGTGTGGGAAATCCTTTCAAACACACTTGGTTATTAGAAGTTAAGCATAGGGAGCAATATGACTATTGAGAAGAAAAAAATGTGTTTTTCCTATTCAATAGGCAAAATTAAACCCTGCTGTGTAGGAGTAAATTCCTAGTGGGTATAATTGAAGAAAAGCACGGAAACAATTACCACACACAATCTTAAGATAGTGGAGTGGGGAATCCAAGGGAGAGGGTCGAACCAGTGACTTTTTAAAAAATATTTGTAGTTGTACCTGGACACAATACCTTATTTTATTTATTCATTTACTTTTTTTTTTTTTTGGTGCTGGGGATTGAACCCAGGGGCACTCCACCACTGAGCCATGTCCCCAGCCCCATTTTGTATTTTATTTAGAGACAGGGTCTTACTGAGTTACTTAGTGCCTCGCTAAGTTGCTGAGGCTGGCTTTGAACTCGCGATCCTCCTGCCTCAGCCTCCCAAGTGCTGGGATTACAGGCATGCGCCACCGCGCCCAGCATTATTCATTTACTTTTATGTGGTGTCGAGAACTGAACCCAGTGCCTCACATGTGTAAGGCAAGTGTTCCACCACCGAGCCACAAGCCTACCCCTGTACAGTGACTTTGAGGCACTGATAAAAAGTCCTGTGTGTGGATCTGTTCAGTGAGTTCTTCAGCATTTGCTCTGTGATTACTCATTTACTGTACAAATATGTTATATATATATATATATGTATATATATATATATATATATTTCTACCTCTATTATATTTTAAAATTCAAGAACTGAATAAAAAAGGTCTATGATTGACTAGGGATATCTGTCACAGATGCAGAAATGGGCTTTTTGTTAGTATTTATTGGTTCGTGGGTCTTCCTTAAACAACCCAGGTGAATACGAGCTTTTCCTCTACTATGTGTTCTGAATTTTCTACCAATTATTATTTATGCCATTTATGGCACACTTATATCTGCAATGCCTTGATCACAGTAACTGACACAAGGACCTTCTCCCCTTTCAACTACAGCATAAGCTTCTGAAAGATCTGGACTATATTTTCCAATTAGTAACTAATAAAAATAGTGATTGTAACTTATACTTCTTAGTGTCTGCTATGTGCTAGCCATTTATAGGCATAACTTCATTTAATCTTTGCAATAACTCTATGAGAGTTATTAACATTATCTCCATTTTATAGATGTTAAAGCTTGAGATTGAGACATTTGTCTGTGGGAGAAACTACTTAATGGTGGCACTGGCATTTGAACCCACAACTTCCTGTTCCATATTCTTTGGTCATATTGTATTCTCATCTTGTACACAGCTTTGCAACTAGGAAGAACCCAAGAATTATTAGGTGAAAATGGGGGAAAGAAAGGCCACACACTCTCACAGCAATCAAGAGAAGGATAATACAAAAAAATACTCTGGTGTATCAAGTATATACTTTTGAAAAGGCTATAATTCCATCTTCTGGAAAGAGAAGCATATATGCAGAGATTAAAATTAAAGCTGCTAGGATATTATGGCTAGAGAGGGGAATCCAAAATTTAACTCACTTTTTAATCCATATGCTGTCTTTGGATGGCTGGCAGTTCAAAGGGCAAATGGCAAAAGCATGTCTCCCGAAGCTCCCTGGCCACAGTGCAGATGGAACTGAGCCAAGGGGTTACCCTGCTTGGAAGCATTACTGGTTTCCCACTGACCATGGCTGTCCTGCAGAAGCCCTCAACAGTCTATCTGTTCTTCACTTCAGTTCTGGACTGAAGGATGAATGGAATGAGGATGGTGGGTAAATGACAAGGGTGGGCACTGTCTTGGGGGCACTGCCCCTTGTTGTGCCCCTATAGAGTTCAGGCAGCAATCTTGGGAAGCCCCAAGGAAGGGGACAGAAAGAGGCTGAAGACAATGGGTGCTTTCAAGAGTCTTCTTAGTACCCAGACAAGATGTAAGAACAGAGGGAAAGGGCTCCAAAACCCAGTGGAAGGAAACCACTTCTGATCCATTCTACAACAACGTTCAGGATCAAAGAACTGCTTGCCATGGTGACAGCAAAAAGAAAGTGACCATAGACCTTCTGCCTCCTGCCTTTCTCTCAACTTGGAGATGAAGAGTGAGGCCCCTGGCTGGCCTCTCCCCACACCATTCACACCCAGTGCCCCTGCCCCCCACCCAACTCCCGGGGACAATTGAGCTGTGTCTCTGTCATGTGTGGAGTTGCAGGTCACGGCCATATTTAAGGAGAACATTCATTCTCCACATTCATTCTCCACAGGCGTTACAGGGTTCTTCAAAACGCCCTTTGTGTCACTGTGCCTTTCTCTCCACCCCCCCCCTCCTCTGACACTAATTTAATCAAGATGTCTTTCTGGCTTGTAGATAGGGTGTACTCTGACAGTACTGCATTCCTCAATGCATTAGGGCTTTGCAGTCAAATATGTAGGGTGGAAATCAGCAAGTTGAGAAGAAAGGGTCAGGGTCTCCAAGCCAGCTAAACCAAGGCCTAAAGAGTGTACCAAGTCTGTGGTATGTCCTAATGTTTTTCGATTAACCCTAAATATGCTGGAGAGGTTAAGAAATATTTTCTTAGTATATAGGCTTCCTAAGCAAATTCAAAAGATAGGAAAGCAAAGAAAAAGAAAAATAGGATTTTATCTCTATTTTTAAAAAATCTAATAGTGCTATTTCTAGAATGCAAAAAAGAAAAGGGAGTCTGTCAAAACTACGCCCGCCCTTTTCCTCGAGGTCTCCAGTCTACCCACTCCTAATTTTGCAAAATCTGAAAACTTCTAATTGCCTTAGCTAAGAACCAAATTTTAATTTAGATTACCTATTTCTCTAGACTGCAGTCAACATCCAAAAAGAGAATGTCACAATTGTGGTAGAAAATTAAACCATTGAGAAAAATAAACACAGAAATCATCTGGAGCCATGGAATCTCCCCAGAGTTACCTGATTCTGGGTCTGCTGTTTCTTTCCTCTGCTGTAGGATCCCCTAAAAGGGCATCACCACTTTCTTAGGTTGACTTGTGGATGCCAGTTTGAGACTCTGAAGCATGCATCTTGCCGGCCAGAGTCAAAAGTATTTGAGGAAGGCAGAGGTAGCCTTGGGGAACTCAGACAACCTATCTGAGGAGCTAATGTGAATGTGTGTTGAAATTCCTCTGTTAACCACAGATCCAACTGTCAAGACCTTCCACCTGGGACATGTAATCTGTTCCCTCCATCATGCCTGCCAGTTTAATCCACTCCTATTGGCAGTGGCAGAAATATATTCAAAGGGTTAGCATTTGCTGGTAAATGGATGGAGTTAGAGAATATCATGCTAAGCAAAATAAGCCAAAGCCCAGAAACCAAAGGCCCAATGTTTTCTCTGACATGCGGATGCTAATTCACAATAGGCGGTGCAGCTAGGGAAGAATAGAGTTACTTTACATTAGGTACAGGGGAGTGAAGAGAGGGGAAGAGTTATGGAATAGAAAGGATAGTGGAGTGAAACAGACATTATTACCTTTTGTACATGTATACTACATGACCGATATGATCCTACAATATGCATAATCAGAAAAATGAGAAATTGCACTCCATTCATGTATGATCTATCAAAATGTACAAATGCATTCTATTGTCATGTGCAACAAATTAGAACAAATAATCTTTTTTTTTTTCAAAGGGGGCTACCGTTTTATAAGAGGATTTTCAAAAACCTCGCAGTTCTCAAGAATATAAGAGGGGTACCTCTGTAGCTATTGGAGCAAAAAGGTCAATTCCCTCTCTTTCCTGCCTACCTCAAGGAGGCCACTGACCTGGGTCAGAAACAATCTGAAGTGCTTAGGCCAATTCCAAAGTTATCTTAAAGTAATTATATAAACTCAAACTCCAAGTCATGAAAAACTGAAATGCTCTTTCCGGCCCCCTTGCAAAACTATATTGCAAAAGCTCCCATCTTAAGTAAACAATCATCTCTAGGTTGCTGCTTAGGTAAGGGCTGAGCATTCACTGCTTCCCCCTCCCCCCCTTCTCTCTTTTTGCTAGCTTTCATATTTTCTTTTTTTGGAAAAGTCAGTAAAATATGCTTGATGGAGCTGGGTGTGGTGGCCTACGCCCATAATCCCAAATGCTTGGGAGGCTGAGGCAGAAGGATCATGCATTCAAAGCCAGCCTCAGCAATTTGGCAAGACCCTAAGCAACTCAATGAGACCCTGTCTCTAAAGAATTTATTTTTTAAAAAGGACTGGGGATGTGGCTCAGTGGTTAAGTGCAGTGCCCCTGGGTTCAATCCCTGGTACCCAAAACAAACAAACAAACAAACAAACAAACAAAACAAAGTGTTTCATAGATACTGCCAAATCATAAGACCATGGCATATAGATCCAAGTTTTGTATTAGGATAGAGAGTACTCATCCTGAACTCCAGAGAGCATACTAGATAAGACAGCAAGTGGCAGAAATTTAGGAATAAGGTCAATTGAAGCGGCCTCTGGGCTATGGAGAAAACCATCTCATTTGATCATATCCTATAATAAAATTGCATATCTATACTATAATCAATAGCTCTGCACTGAACAACAGGATCTGGTCCCAGAGTTGTCCAAGAAGAAAAGTGACATTTTTTTTTTTCCAACCTTTATTCTGTTTAGGTTTTGCTGCGGTGCTGGGGATCAAACCCAGTGCCTCATGCGTGCTAGGCAAGGGCTCTACCACTGAGCCACAACCCCAGCCTGAAAAGTGACATCTTGAGATACGTCATTTAACAAAATCTACAATATGTTTAATAAATTCAGGTGCTCAGGTTCTTAAAAGAGTAACCTCGAGATATATAGACACTTGATAATTTAGAGAAAATGTGACTTTTTTTCTTCCTGTTAGACTAGAATTTTTCCAGCTTTTAAATCAAAAGCACAAAATGCAAACCCTGCTTCTTCTGATTCCAAGTAGAACTGGAATGTCTCTCCTACCTTCTCTACTCCTTTCACTGCCTTAGTTCAGGCCATTGTCATCTCTTAAATGAACTACTGACTGTACTAGCTTTCTAAGCATTCCCAGACCAGGATCTTTTTTGATTCATAAAGGGCCTCTTTCCTTCAAACCAATAAATACCACAGCATCCATGCAGGAAGAACTGTCTGGACCTGGAGAAGGCATTTAACAAACACTTGCTAAAATGAACTAAATCAACAGGGAGCAGTACTTCAATTACCTATTTCATTCACGCAGAACTTGAACAAGGTGTGGCTCCAAGGCCTAACCAAGACACCTGGAATATGCAGCCATAATATATTAGTCTTAAATGAGAAGGCCTCATTTTTCACTAAGAGATCTCCCATCTGAAGAGAGCAAGAGTCTGGCTCTCCTCCAGGGCTGGTAGGAGGATGAGGCAGAGACTACACAGCCCCGAGCCATGTGGTATCAGGCCAGAGGCAACAAGCTCAGATCACATCCTTACATCTAACCTGGGGAGGAAGTCCATAGTGTGTCAAAAATCATCTGCTCTGATTACAACACCCTTTTTAATCTTCCTGGCCCAAGAGGGGATATGCACTGATAACTTTAATAATGCCAGCAGGTACAATTAATTTCCATTCCCACTCTTCCTATACTGTAATGTGAAGGGGACTGGAAGGACAGAATTAAACTCCACTGGGGCTTCAGCCTGCAGCTCTGAAACAGACTGCTCAGAACTCAGCAGGGAAAACCTCACCCTGCGTTTCATCAGAAGGACCAATGCTGAACTATGAATGCTTGAAAGACCTGTATGGCCTTGGGGGCAGGGACAATACTTTGTGGTTGGGTAACAAAGACTACAAAATTAAATTAAAAAGCCGAGGCAGGATCTGATATGAGTCTAATGGACATAGTTATGAAGTAAGAGTTAATCAAAATGACATTGAAACATTGTTATTTCAAAGAAGAATATCCACTGTATCGGTCAATGTGTTCTGTACTTAATGGATAGCTAATGTAAAGGTTTTAAAATATATTCTTATAACTCTATTTTGTTTATTTATTTTTATGTGATGCTGAGGATTGAACCCAGTGCCTCACACATGCCGGGCCAAGTGTTGTGAGCCACAATCCTAGCCCCTAATGTAAAGTTTTTTAATGACTATCAAAAACATTTTTAAACTAAATTTTAAAGTTAACTAGGAAAGGATATCTTAATTTATGTAAAATCTTTTTCCCAAGGTGGTTTCATATCCTCTGTCAGTTATCCTCATATAATCCATCTCCAGGAAGTAAAACGGGCAGAAGTGTGCTTCCTTTCCAGTTTCTGATGGACACGTGCATGTCTGGGAAGGTCAAATTCTTCTTAAAGGCTCAAGATGGTGATGCTAGTGGAAGAGAGTTTTTTCTTACCTCCTGATCTCTTGCTTTTATTATTATATTCCTTCTTACTAGCCAAAAAGGCCAAAAGTGCTTAAAATTTTAGAGGAGGTTATGCTGAACTCAGTCCCCAGTTTCCCTAGACTCCAGAACCCAAGCGCATGATGTTTGCTGAGGTCCCATTCTTCCTGATCCCTTTGTAGTCCTCATCATTGGCTTGTCCCCTCACTGAAGTTCTAGGAGTCATATGATTATCATTTGCCTTCTGTCCATTTTAACTTGTTCTTCTCTACTCTGTGCTGGCTTTTCAAAGTCCCCTGTCAAGGCCTCAACTGCCTTTTACCATGAACACCCACCTTCTGGTTTCAGCTGCCAGTTTTATGTGGTTCATTTTCAAATTTCCCTTTTAGCTTTGACCCTCACTGATAACCCTTCCCTTTACCACATCTAAAACTGAACTCAGGTAGCTCCATGTCACATCCTGGAGAGAGCACTGAATAAATTTAAAAGACCTTAGAGGTTTGTTCCTATCTTTACTACTGCCTAACTGAGTGACCAGGTCACTTCTCGGTTCTCAGATTCTTCACCAATTGCAGCACTGGATTACAATCAGCAGCTCTCCCAGATACTGTCCTCCATAAATGGCAACTCCAACTTTCAATTTTCAGGCCAAAATGCTTGGGATCATCTTTGCTCTTTTTCTCATAAACTGCCTTTCAGCAGCAAATTCTACTGACTCCAAATTCAACATACATCCCAAAACTACAGTGCTCCTCAACATCTCCCCCGCTACCTTCATTTCAATCCTCCATCACCTCCTGCCTGAATTGTTGACAGAGGCCTCCTTAACTGGCCTTCCCTTCCAGCTTCTATCTTGTTTCTCTTCCAGTTCTTTTAACACAGAGGCCAGAATAATCTCACTTATTTATTTTCAGAATAATCCTAGTTAAATAGTAGTCTGTGTCATTCCTCTGTTCTGAAACCTCCAATGGCCCCTAAGGTTCTTCCTGATAACAGCCTGTCCCCAGCTCCCAGCTCCATCTCCTACCACTCTCCCTCGAAGCCACTCTACACAAACCCTCCTTACTGTATCTCTAATCAGATCAGCACATTCCCATCTCATAGCCTTAACCATGTAGCCTTTTTTGGGGGCTCTCAACCACTGAGCCACACCCCCAGTCCTTTTTTATATTTTATTTAGAGACAGGGTCTCACTGAGTTGCTTAGGGCCTCACTAAGTTGCTGGGGCTGGTTTTGAACTGGTGATCTTCCTGTCTCCACCTCCCAAGCCACTAGAATTACAGGCGTGAGCCACCCCACCTGGTCCACGCAGTCTTTTTCTTTGAAACACCTTTCCCAAAGAGTTAAACAGCAAAATCCCCTATTTCCTTCAAGAATTAGCCCAAATGCCAATTTAGCAGTGAGATCTTCTCTGACTACCCTATATAAAATAACATTCCTAAGATTCCTCCATCTTCTTTATCTGTTTTATTTTATCATCACCTGATATATTTTATGTTTACTGATTTATTTGCATATTATCTATTTCTGCTTCTAGACTAAAGGTTCATATTTGCTGTTTTCTAGTGCCTGACATGGGAGGTACATTGTGAATATTTGTTGAATGACTTGGTGAGTTCGGATTCTTTTCTAGCATTTACCTCTTCCTACCTCATGTTGGGTCCCTCAGTGCTGTCTATAACATCTTCCTTTATCTCTTAGTAAATCTCATTTTCTCAGTTCCCATTGTCATATCTAAGAACTAGCTTTCATTATCCCCCTTAATAATTGTAGCAAGCTTCCAATAGTCTCATCCATCCTAAACCGATGTGACAGAAAATCATGGTTTCGAATTTTCATTGTCCTGCCTAAATGCCCACTGGCTCTCCTTGACGGTATTCAGACTCCCTGAGCTGGCATCCCTTGCTCAGGCTTCACGTTCTTCCCACATATTTTTCCCACATGAAGCCTCTGTGCTGTCAGATTGGTCAATGGGTGGCATCTCTAATGGGAACAAAGAAGCAGGAAAGGAAGCTGGTATCAGATAATATGGAAACAATCAAAAGATATTTCCACAAGATAAGAAATGGATGGATAATTGAGAATCCTGGTGGTAGGCAATTAAAAGAACATCAGCCCGATTCTTTCCACTCCTAAGAGGCATTCCTGACTCACCTCTCATGAAGCTGTTCCTTTCCCAAGCTCCTATAGACAACTAATTATCTGTACCACTCATTAAATTGCTGTCTTAAGTTGTAACCTGCTTCAAGAGTCTGTGGTCCATCTATCCAATTGACATATAAGAAATCTAAGATGTTGAACTATGTTTCAAGCTTGCTCTGCAGCCTTTTAATAGTGCCAATGTGAATACTGAGCAATTATAGACAATCAAATAATACCATTAAATTGAACTGAATGAACTGGTGCTTACTTGGGATCCTGGATTTAAAGCATTGCTCTTTTTTTTTTTTTTTAAGAGTCCCTGAGGGTACACACCTGCAATCCCAGCAGCTTGGGAGGTTGAGGCAGAGGCTTGAGAATTCAGAGCCAGCCCCAGCAACTCTGCGAGGCTCTAAGCAACTTAGTGAGACTCTGTCTCTAAATACAATATAAAAAAGGGCTAGAGATGTGACTCAGTGGTTAAGGGCCCTTGGGTTCAATCCCTGGTAACAATAAAAATAAAATAAAATAAAATAAAATAATCCCTGAAAAGGGTCAGGTAGGCTATGTAGTTTTCTTTGCCTGAGAACTCAAAGGCCCAAAAGGGCCACTGACTCAGAGCAACAAAAAGAGAATGATTTTTTTTTCCTATTCTCCACCCTCAAAATGAACATCAAAAGGAAAACAAGGTCATGGGAAGAGGCAAGGCAGGAAAAGATGCGATGCTTATGTGGGCAGAAGGCTTGGATTATCTTGGCTTTGGAGAAGAAATGATTAAAGCTAGAGACTGGATCTCCCAGTTCGTCTCCTTTATTTCCTTTCTACCCTATATGATAACACACTGCTAAAAAAGATTAGCTTAGAGATGCAAAGACCACCCCAGCTGGGAGAAGGTACAAAACGTCCACTCTTCTACAGGAACATATCCAGATACCATCTGGCCATAACACAGTTCTGCAGAGCAACTGCTTCCCTGATTTTATTGATTCTTGTGATGCTCTAGGAAGGAAGAATGAGGATATGAGTAATTTTCTTCAGTGTAAAGATGAGGAAACTGACACCTCACATCACGAAAGAACCACACTGAACCAGTCAGGGCTCAGGATCAGGCATAGCTCTGAGATCTGGATTCCCAGGTAAGCTCAAAATCAATGAGGAAGATAAAAGAGAAAGAAAGAAAAAGAAGATAAAACTTCTTGCCTTGCCATTTAGTAAATGGAAGTAGGGTATTTCCAAGTGAAAATACAAGTCACCTCATTACCTTAAAAGCAAGTGACTTCCAAGAAATGTATGAAGAAAACTGTGGATTACTTCTGAGTGTATAAAAATGATGCAATGGAGTCATGACAGCACAGCCAAAGAACCATAAGGAAAGTGTGAATAAGCTACTGGATAGCTCAAAGATAGACTGTGCACTGTTATAAAAACCAACGTTTTTAAAGACGATGCAATGACATGGGGAAAATGCTATTCAAAATGTTAACTGAAAAATATTACACAAAACTCAATATGGATACAACATAATCCTTATTTTCTAAAGAAAACTGTGCCTAGAAAAAAGATTGAGAGGAAACACATCAAAAACATTTATAATCATTCCAAATAATCATTATTTATTGTTTTTTCCCCCTCCACAATGTCTTTAAAAAAAAAACATGTAAGCTGGGCGCAGTGGCGCATGCCTGTAATCCCAGCACTTAGGAGGCTGAGACAGGAGGATCGAGAGTTCAAAGCCAGCTTCAACAACTTAGCAAGGCCCTAAGCAACTCAGTGAGACCCTGTCTCTAAATAAAATACAAAAAACAGGACTGGGGATGTGGCTCAGTGGTGGAGGCCCCCTGGGTTCCACCCCCACCACCAAAAAAAAAAAAAAAAAAAAAAACCCACATGCATTACATTTTTACAATTAAAGAAATTCTAAGCTATAGGGTTTTTTTTTGTTTGTCTACTTCAATATGAAAGGAAAAATAAAAGCAGAAAATGGTCCTGTCTCTGGACCTTAATAATAACTCTTAAATCCAGTGATGATTCCAGGAGCCCTAGACATCATGGAAAGGGATGCTCTTAGGTTCCCATGTTCTCTCAAAGCCAGAATGAGCATAAGCAATTAAAATTAAGGAATAACTACAATTTTCATTGTTAGTACACGCTGGGGAAAGCTGGCTATAGGACCAAATGATTTGGGGAGCACAGGGGGAAAGAAGAAAGAGAAAAGGCAATCCCAAGGTCTGGGCTTAAAAGAAAAAAAAAAGAAGCTAGAATCTGGTTGAAAAACTAAGAGATTGGAAAAAGTCCAACATCATAAGGGAAGAAGAAGATGAAAATGAAAAAACTGAAGATAATATCTCAAAAGAAGGAAAATTTAAGTTTTGTTCTTGTTTTAAATAAAAATCATGCTCAGGCAGGTAGGGAGAAATTCAAAGGATAACTCTTGACAAAGATAAATAAGAGAATCAAAAGAAGCCAGTCCTGCAAGAAGGGAGGCTGAAATCAAAGGTGCCGCCTCTCTCTGGACAAGCTGAGCAAGAAGCAGAATCAGAATAGTACAATGGAAATTCGGGCTTGGCAGAGGCACGGGTATGAATGACTGCAGAATGCACAAGCCATTAATTCTTGCCCAAGCACCGGTTTTTCAGCTCACCAATATGACAGCCACCTTTCTACCTGCAAGGCAGCACAGCACAGTGATGTGAAGAGATAACTCAGAAGAAGCTGAATGGCTCAGCTTGAATCCCTATTCTCCCACTGATCACTGTAGAACCTTGAGTGAATTACTTAGCCCTTCTGCCCATGTTCTTGTCTACAAATGGGGATGATAAAACCAGTACTCATCTCAAGGGGTTATAGTTTTATTTCTATTATTATTATTATTATTATTATTATTATTATTATTATTATTTTGGTACTGGGGATTGAACCCAGAGGTGCTTAACCACTGAGCCACATTCCCAGTCCTTTTTAGTTTTATTTAGAGACAGGTTCTCACGGAGTTGTTTAAGTTGCTGAGGCTAGCTTTTTATTCGCGATCTTCCTGCCTCAGCCTCTTGAGCTGAGGATCATAGGCGTGCGCCACCAGGCCTGGCAGGTGTTGCTGTCTTGAATAGACTGATATGTATAAAGTACTTAGCACAGTCCTTAGGCATGGTTAGCACTCATTCAGCACTTAGTATTGATAGTATAATAATTATTATTTACTATTGTCATGAATCTTATAATTAAAAATTGGCACCTATTGACTTGCACATCGTCAGTGTAGTTTTTCTACCAAGTACTATCTATTTCCATGGTACCTGATGAGCTATATTGATAATCCTCTCCTTTCCTCAGAAAGGCCCCTTGCAGTTAAGAATATAAGGTACAGAGATAGCAAAAAATAACTTGTTTAGAATTATTAATTGATGTTTGTCAGATGAATGACTGAACAACCAATATTTGTTTGATGGTATCATGCATAACTCCACACTCTCAGCTTTTATTTCACGTGAGAAAAAAAATGTAACTGTAAAATGGAGGGTTTAGACTATCATTACTCTATTTGGGAGGTAGGGTGTTAGCATCACTATTGGTGAGTTAACTAGATATTAGTTATTTCCTGATGTGATGCAATGAGGCATCTGATGTTACCTATACTATGCATTCTAAATCAAAAATACATAACTTGAATCCATTTGCATCTTTAGAACCAACTTCAGATTTCCAGGAGATGTAGGATACAGGCTGTAACGATACAAGTATGTAACCAGACAAATCTAGAAGATGGGACATTTGACAGGACAACTGGCCTGGTCTCCTCAACAAATCAGTGTCATTGAAAGAGAACGGTACTAAATAAAAGGAAACTTAAGGGCATAAAATTAATGCATTAGGGCTGGGGCTGGGGCTCAGTAGTAGACTGCTTGCCTAGCACATGTAAGGCACTGGGTTCAGTCCTCAGCACCACACACAAAAAAAAGAAAAACAAAATAAAGTTATAAAAACAAACTAATATGCATTAGATACTGGCTTCAATAAACCAGTTGTTAAGGACATTTTTAGGACAATTAGGGAAATGTTTACAGGCCTAGATATTAAATGAAATGAAAATTTACTGAAACATAAAAGTGGAACTCAACTAAAACAGATTACAAAATATAACAATATAACTTTTAATCCTATTTTGTTCTCTGCAGTTTCTAATTTTTACAAGGCACATATACTACAAAACAAAAAGATCATTCATAAGAATGGAGGGAAGGGAAGGAGAAAAAAAGAAAGGGGAGAAGGAAAAGGAATGGGAGGGGAAAGTGAGAGAGCAAGCCAAAAAATCAGGTTTTGAATTCACTACCCTTAAAGCCTAGATTATGATTAGGGCCAATAATCTGGGCAACAATTCTTTTCTCTCTTTGGTGCAGGGGAAGTGGGGATTCAACCCAAGGGCTACATCCCAGTCCTTTTATTTTTTATTTTGTGATAGGGGCTTGTTAAGTTGTTTACAGTGCTGCTAAATTGCTGAGGCTGGCCTCGATCTTATGATCCTCCTGCCTAAGCCTCCTAAGTCACTAGGATTACAGGCAGGCATCACTGTGCCTGGCAAGGTAACATTCATCTTCTAAAGACGCTGCCTATAAATCCTGAAACCTAGGGTGACAGGATGATGTAGTGGAAAGATCATAAGAGTTCCAATTTCAATTTCTTCTCTCCCAGGTCTTACAAAAGGGGTATTTGACTAATGTGAGTTTTTTCAACTATACATCTGAAAGAAAAATAATCTTCCAATAAGTTCATAGTAGCACTATTCATAATTGCCTTGAACTAGAAACTAACCACATATCACCAAGAGTAGAATAAAATGGAAAGCTTCATGTCCTAGGAACCCCTCTGCGGTAGACAAACCAGAACAGCTGGCCATTTTAGGTGCTACCCTCTATCGGGAAGATGGAATTTGATATTGAAAGCCTGTCAAGTTAGAGGTACTTGATAAACACCTTGATTTTTTCATGGAAACCCCAGAGAGGCGACGCTGAAAGTAGAGAGACCACGTCCCAGGAATAAGGGTAAAACCGAAACATACCCACTGCAGCAAGGGAGAAAACCAAGTTCAAGGTGATCAAGCATTAATTTAACTGCCTTCTAGAACAAAATTTAATATCCTTTAGAGGAAGACTGGCACATTTACAGCCTCTATAGCATGTAAAATGTCCAATATATGTAAATATTTGTAGATGTGAAAAAATACAGAAAAATGAAATGAGGGACTAACAGACAAAAGAACAACATACTAAGATTGTCAAAAGAATACCATGATAGTCCTTTCACAAAATGATTTCTTAAACAAGTAGGCAAATGCTTACGTTGTTTTAGAAGTCAGCATAGTGGCTACTTTTCAGAGGGTAATGACTGGAATGGGATAAATGAATGATTCTGGTAACATTCTTTCTCTGGGTGCTGGTTCCATGGTTGTTTTCAGTGTGTAAAAACTCACTGAGCTACACACCTCACAGTATGTGCACTTTCTTTAAAGATTTAATACTTCTTTTAAAAGTTAAGGAAAATAACCTTGCAAAATAGATAAAAGGATTAGAGCAAATACCCTTTTAGGGCATACCCCATATCTATAGTAGGCAGTTTATGAAAGGTTGTTAGTATTAGCATTAATATCATCATCCTACAGAAAGTTTGGGGACATCTAAGTGGAATGAAAAGTCCACACTTCCTGGGGGTAAATCTTACTCCTCAATTGGATTTTTAAACTCTCTAGCACCTAGCATAATGCTGTGTTTATAGTATTCACTAACATATTTATTGACTGCATGATTTTCTAATTTAGGATAGTGTTCACATACAGGTTGCATATAGATACTATCTTCTGTCCACTGCAACTCAATTCTCTTTCTTATGCCCCCACCCCCACTGGTCTTCTTTGGATTGTCTTAATCATCTTTTGGCTTATAAAAATGGAATTACCACTATGCCTTTGAATGTTCTAAACCCAGCACCTTGAGCTCTTTTAGAAAAAGCAGCTAGAAACCTAAGAAGTAAAACACCAAAAGGCAAACACATAAACTAACCTTAGCAAAGGGTTGTAGACATCTTTGATACACACTCTCTCTTTGAGCTGCTTCTTCCTAAGTCCTAAAACAGCCTGGACCACCCAGAGAGAAGCCTCCAGGGAGAGCATACAGATGCTGCTGACCTAGTGTCACAGAAACCAAAGCTAAAACACCATGAACAGCACTAGCTGCAAAGCTCCCCTCAGTGTTGGCTTTGGCAGCAAACCTGACACCCTTTATCAGCAGAGATACCTTTGAAGTGGCTGGCAGCCTTCCATTCCCTACTCAAATAAGCTCAGCTTCACATCCTATTCTTTTCTCCAAGACCATCTCTTCATCAGATATGAGAGAATAAAGCTCAATTAATCAGGACAGATTTTTTGCTACCAACAAGATAAACTGGGCAACTGGAACAGCTGTCTGCAAAGCACCATACAGTGCTGTTAGTGACTGTCATATCACAGAGGAAATTCGGTCGATAATAGGTACTGAGTTCAGTGGGGGAGAAGGAAGACAGTAAGACAGATGGGGAAGAGAAGGAGGGTTAAATCACTCATCTATTCCTTTCCCAAAGACATTCCAAACTAAACCCTTTCTCAAGGGGGCAGGATGCAGGGGCACAACCTTTGCAAAACCATTCTTTTTTCATTCATTCAATTAACTGTACAGCTGTTCCCTAGGGTCTGTGGGGAATTGCTTATAGGACCTCTCAAAGATACCAAAATCCAAGGATGCTTAAATCCTCTATATAAAATGGTATAATATTTATATGTAACCTATGCACATCCTCCTGTGTACTTTAAATAATCTCTAGATTATGTATAGTACCCAATGTAATGAAAATGTTATGAAATAGTCATTATACTATGTTGTGTATGGAACAATAGCAGTACAGATGCAATTTTTTTTCCCCAGTTATTTTGATCCACACTTGGTCGAATCTGCAATGTGGAACCTGTGGATATAGACAGCCCACCACACCCACTAGAGACACATATCCCAGCATGTGGGTCAATTCTTCTCTTCTTATTTATTATTATATTATTATCTTCTCTTCTTATTTATGACAATAACACCAAAGAATATGCCTCCTTATAGCATCATCATCTTTCCACACATATGCCAAGCAGCTGGACTCAAAGACTCCCAGGAAATCCTATCCCACTCCAAAGGAGATAGACAGGTAACATACATTGCTTTTAATTTTAAATCCTCTTTTCCTGCCACCCCCCATTTCCTTGGTGCCAAAGGAAATCCAGTTCATGCCAATTCCCTTGCGACTGATGTATCAATGGCAAAAGGATGTTTAACATCTACAGGTCCTGGAGAAAAGTCTTAATTGAGCCTATTACCTCCCGTCTTCTGCACTTCTCTTGCATTCCCCACTTCCTACAGTGTGAAGGAAGCCAGATTCACCTTTCATCACCCTCCAAGATCAAAGAAAGAAACCACAACTGGCTGCCTGGAGAATCTGGACTCACTGCTTCAGTAACGTCAGCTGCAGGGGCAGACATGGCTCACTTCCACATAGACAGGATCTGAGTGCTTCAGATGTCCTCTCTGCTCTTCACTTTCCCCAAGAAGGAAAGCAGCAGTGGTTCTCAACCCTGACTGTATGCAAGAATACCCCAGCTCTTCTGCAGGGACTTGGATTCAACTGCACTAGGGCTGGGCCCCTAGCAGAGGCAATTTTGTTTAACTTTTACATCAACATCATTGAAGCATAATTTACACACAATAAAATGTGCATATTTTCAACGAACAGTATGATAAGTTTTGACAAATGCACAGCCATTCTCAAGATTACAGAACATTTTCATTAACCCACAAGTCCCCTTGTGTCCCTCTGCAGTTCACCCTTCATCCACACCCTGGGCCCAAGGCAATCACTGATCTGTTTTCTATCGCTATGGATAAGATTTACTTTTTCTAAAATTTCATATAAATGGAAACACAGAATGTACTCATTGTGCTTGGCTCCTTTTTATTAGTGTAGTGCTTTTTGGATTCATTTACATTGTATCTATCAGCATTCTGTTTCTTTTTATTGCTGAGTAGAATATATGGATGGACCATAATAGGTTTCTTCATTCATCTGTTGATGGACGCTTGGGTTGTTTCCAGTTTGGGCTATTATGAATGAAGTATCAGCTTCCAATGGCAGCTGTAACAAATTACTGAGAACTTGGTGGCTTAAAATAACACATATTTATTCTCTCAGAGTTCTGGAGGTCAGAACTCCAAAACTAATTTCACTGGGCTGAAACCAAGGTGTCAGCAGGGCTGCTTTTGCATGGGGAGCTCTCAGTCTGTTGTCTTGCCTTTTGTAGCAATGACACCACCCTCTTCCTCTATCTTCAAAGCCAGTGGTCTAGCATCTTCTGTGACAACACTCCCATCACATAGCCTTCCTCTCCTATCTGGAATCTCTGGCTCATAAGGACACTTTCGATTGCATTTAGGGCCCACCTACTATTGTGCCCAAGCACAATATCCTCATCACAAGGTCTGCAATTAATTTTTCTTGGAGGGGGGTTACTGGAGCTTTAACCCAGGGGTGCTTTATCGCTAAGCCACATCCCCATCCCTTTTTGTTGTTTATTTAGAGACAGGGTCTCACTGAGTTGTTAGGACCTTGCTAGGCTGCTGAAGTTGGTCTTGAACTTGTGATCCTCCTGTCTCAGCCTCTGGAGTCACTGGGATTACAGGCACGCACCACTGTACCAAGCCATCCTTAAATTAATCCTATCTGCAAAGCTTACATGGATAAGGTAACATTCACAAATTCCAAAGATTAGGACATGGACAACTTTTGGGAGGGGGGTGGTACTATTCAGTCTTCCACAAGCATTACTGTAAATATCCAAGTAAAAGTCTTTGTGTAGACAAATGTTTTTATTTCTCTTGGATAAATATCTTAAAATACCCCAAATTGCCAGGTACAATGGCATATACCTCTAATCCCAGTGGTTCGGGAGGCTGAAGCAGGAAGATCATGAGTTCAAAGCCAGTCTCAGCAAAAACAAGGAGTTAAGCAACTCCCTGAGACCCTGTCTCTAAATAAAATACAAAATAGGGCTGGGGATGTGGCTCAGGGGTCCAGTGCCCATGAGTTCAATTCCCACTACCCCCCCTCCCACCAAATTGCTGGGTCAGATGGTAAGTACATATTTAATTTCATAAGAAACTACCAGAAGCTGGGCAGGGCAGCTCATGCCTATAATCTCAGTAGCTTGGAAGGCTGAGGCAGGAGAATCATGAGTTCAAATAGCGAGACCCTAAGCAACTCAGCAAGACCCTGTCTCTAAATAAAATATAAAAAAGGGATGGGGATGTGGCTCAGTGGTAAAGCACCCCTGGGTTCAATACCTGGTGCCAAAAATAAATAATAAATAAATAAGAAGAAAGAAAGAAAGAAAGAAAGAAAGAAAGAAAGAAAGAAAGAAAGAAAGAAACTACCAAACTATTTTCTAAACTTGTTATACCATTTCATATCTTTACCAGCAACATGTGAGTTTCATCCATTCTCTCTAAGGCTTGCTATTATCAGTCACTTTAATGTTAACCATTCTAGGGAATTTGGAGTATATCTCTGTGTTTTAATTTGCATTTCCCCAATAATTAATGATATTAACTATGTTTTCATGTAATGATTGACCATTTGTGCATTTTACTAGTGAAATGTTTACTAAAATGTTTTGCCCATTTAAAAAAATTCGGGGAGGATGATTTCCTATTCCTGCATTCTAAGAGTCCTTTATTTGGCATTCTGACACAACTGTTTGTCACATATATGTTGCTATGGTCTGAAAGTGTCCCCCCAAGTTCATGACTTAGAAAATTAATCCTCAATGAAACAATATTGAGAGGTGGTGCCTGTGAGAGGTCTCTGGGTAAATGGATTTATACCGTCATCTTGGGAGTGGGTTGGTTATTTCAGGAGTGGGTTTCTGTTAAAAGGACAAGTTTGGCTCATGCTTTCTCCCCACAGTCCCTCTCAGCTCCTCTTTACCTATTGCCCATGTCATGTCTTGTGCCTCACTATGATGCAGCAGGAAGTCCTTTGCCACATCCTCAAGCCCTTTCTAAAATTTTTTATTCTGATACAAGGTCTCACTAGGTTGCCCAGGCTGGTCTTGAGTTTGCAATTCTCCTGCCTTGGACTCCCCAGTAACTGGGATTACAAACATGTACCACAGCTGAAACCTTTGTTCTTTATAAACTACTCAGCCTCAGCTATTCTGTTATAGCAGAACAAAATAGACTATGACATTTATATTGCAAATATTTCCTCTCACTCAGTGGCCTGTTTCTCATTTTCTTAGCAATATCTTTCTAAGAACAAAAGTCCATGATTAGATGAAGTCCAATATATCTTTTTTTAAAATTTTATAGTTCATACTCTTTATATTCTAAGAAATTTTTGTCTATTCAAGATCACAATTTTTAAAAAATTCTGCAAGTAAATTTTCTGCACAGGCAAAGCTGAGAACTACTTCGCCTATGGGGAACCAGATCTAGCTTTCTCAATTTAACCTGAGTTTCTGCCAGAGAAACTTAAGAGTATTAAAGGTAAAACAGGAGTACAGTGAACTGGAGTACTGTAAACACAGGGGTGCATCTGAGAGTCTTAGAACTTTCTGAATTGACTGGGTTCCAAGCTTAAGTGTGAGCAGCTGTCAAGGGCTAGGAACAGTAAGTTGAAAAAGCAAAGTCAGAGGTACTTTTACTGTATTCCAACTAAGTGAAAGGAGGAAAAGAGAGCAGGATTGCCCTCTCCCCTGTGGGAAACAACACACCCAAGTTCATTTCAGCTTAAACTGATCAAGTGGGAAAGATTATTTCTGTTCTTGCTGGGATTCTTTAGAACACACGGGCATGGGAATCAGACTTGGCAGTGTTTGGTCACCATTTTTGAAGCCACCACATTAAACAAATGGAGGTGGCAGCAATAATATTTGTCCAAACCTTGCTTCCAACAGGGGTCAGACAGACTGAGCTTTCATTACACAAGAGGAGATGTCCAGAGCACCAAATGGGCTCAATTTTCTCTGGAGTCCTAGACAAAGTGGGTCTGTTTCTAAGCTCTGGACAGGAGGTTACTTTCTCCAGATGTTATATTTAGCTAAAGGAATCTCCAACACAGTTTCATGCAAAATGTAAAATATGTCCCAAAAGACATAACCACAAACCAGAGGGCCAGCAGGGAGCATCCCCTAAGGGAGTACAGTAGCATAGAGGGGCCAATTGTGCAGCCACCCTGAGATCCCCAATTGGCTGAATTAGCTGTGAGCCAGATTTTTTTTTGCCAGTTCTCACATTTAATGAGACTTTGTTTCCCTCTTACTAGAGATTCTGCCCCTGGGGAGAAAAACATGCAACCCTATTTCACTCCAACTCCCAGCTGCTTGCCCTGACACCAGGTAGAAGAAACAATTCAACGTTGACAAGCAAACTAGAACAGATGCCAGAAACCATGGAGATGCTGAAAAGTTCTCTCACCACTACATGAAGTGTGGCCTGGCCGCCTCCATGCCTTTTGAAGGTTCATGTGCAAAAGAAAAGGTTAGATTAATTCTACAACTAAGTGAAATATCCAGAGGCAATGGGGAAAAGTAAGAACACCTGGGATACACTTTTCCTGAATCCCATACCTAAAGCATCCTAAGGGAGCATGTTGATGGAAACACTGGGTTCTAGAGCCACTATTCTGGATTTAAATGCTAACCTCACCACATGTTTGATTAATTTCTTTAAGCCTCAGTTTCTTCCTTAATACAGTAGAGATAATAATAATGACTAACTTACAGAATCATTGTAAGGATTATAAAATAATGCATACAAAGTGTTTAATACAGTATCTGTCACACAGGGATCCAAAAAGTGCTGATTTATCATCATAACTTTCACCCAGGAATTTTATAGATTATAATTAACATAAAGCTCGATGTACACAGTCAAGATAGAAATAAAGTCATCTTTTCAGAAGCCTATGTCTCTAGAGAAATAGATTTTATTTTTCCTGCTAGAACTGAATTAACTAGTAAAACTAAAGTTATATCTAGTGTATACACTTGGATTCCAGTCTGGCGTCTCTTAGTTGCTAGTCATTACAGATAACAGCATCTGAAACAATGCTTGATACCTCAAGAAATTTGGTCTTGAGTTACTTAAGTTAGCCCTCAACACACCCACACCTCACTTTTGTTTGTTCTTATCTCTGGGGCTGCAATTTATCTACCAAAACTTAACAAAGGTTATCCAACAACCAGAAGGAAGTCCCTAGTGTGATATCCTTGTCATCACAGAACTGTAGAATAATGGATTTAGAAGGCACCAAGGAGACCGTATAGCTCAAATTTTTTTTTTTTTTTTTTTTTAAGTTTAGGGAAATGAGGTGCAAGGAAGTAATTGCTCAAGCATTAATGGCAGAGCCAGGTTCAATAGAAAGGGTCACTTGGAAAAGATCTCTGCTCTGATAGCACAAAGCAAGCCCCAAGAAGCTTCGCCTAATGAACACAGTGGTCAGGCATATTCTTTAGTTCTCTTATCTGATTACTATGTCTTAACTAATGAAACATATTCTAAATAAAAAGGATTGAAAAACTAGGGTATGGAGAATGGTTTCTTTGCCAATTTCTAGAAAGTAGAGAGGCTCTCACCCAGCCAGAACAGAAGGAATCCTCTCTTCTGGTCTACCAGCCAGCTTACATCTTAAGAGTACTCTGTATATATTGGGATCCCAAGGGAGGAAAAAAGTAATCACCTTGTGGGACAGTAAACATTGGTCATTCAACAATCTTATGAGTATCTCTAATCAACCATAATTGAACTGAAACAAAGTTTTTAAGAGAAAGTCCTATGATCTGTACACATCATGAGAGAAACCAGACCCAGAAAATGTTGATGGTATGATTCTATTTATATATAAGAATGAAACCAAGCAAAACTAATCTTTGATGTTAAAAGTCAGGACAGTAGTTATCCTTAGGGGTTTGGAAGTGGGAGGGAAAGGAGATAACAATTGAGCCTCAGAAGGCATGGAGGGACCCCAAAGAAGGATATGTCAGGATAAGAACATCCAAATTCATGAGTACCTTAGGCCAAGATGAGAACAAAACACACATGAAGAGGAACACATGAAACAACACTGAGGTTCCCTAAACCCCAACAGTTTCACAGATCACTTGAGGAAACCACCAAAACACACACAGTATTAATAACATGCAGATTATGAATGATGATGCCAGCCCTGGGGTTGAACTTTACAAATGGTCACTTTCCCAGGACTACTGTTCATCTAGTTTTGAAAGGAAGAAAAGAATTCTTATTCAACTATTTTTTCATCTCTGAGTGAGAAGGAAAGAATGGTCAGTGGCAAGTCCAATAAGATATCCTTTCTGTTATTTACAAGATTGTGTCACTACTCCTCCCAAGAACCTCAGTGATTAGGAATATCTACATACCTTCTTAAAGAGTCTTCCTGAGTCCTCACTGACTTGGACAAATCGAGGAATTATATTATTCAGGTAGATGTCACTCAGGGTGGTATGGTCCCTGCTCTCCCGCTTCACTTGGTTTAAGAGGAGATTCCAACAGTTGACTGGAGAAAGAACATTCTGATCCTTCCTGCAGAGAAACAGCAATAAAAGTAAATTAATAAATAAATATTGGTAGGCAGCCAGGGCCAACATACACAATGACAGTTCATGTCACAAAATCATAGCAATCAAAGCAAATGCAGAAATAAGGATGTCTTTCCTGAAGCTTGAATCACTACTTTTTTTCTTTTCTAAAAATTCAGAAGACAAGCCGGGTGCAGAGGTGCACACCTGTAATCCCAGCACTTGGGAGGCTGAGGCAGGAGGATCGAGAGTTCAAAGCCAGCCTCAGCAACTTAGCGAGGCCCTAAGCAACTCAGTGAGACCCTGTCTCTAAATAAAATACAAAATAGGGCTGGGGATGTGGCTCACTGGTGGAGTGCCCCTGGGTTCAATCCCCAGTACCAAAAAAAAAAAAAAAAGAGAGAGAGAGAAAATAAGAATAACATGAAATGAGGGAGGGGAAAGTGGGGGAGTGAAGGAGGAAGAGAAGTAGGGTTATTTGTCAAGCACTTACGCTCTACAAATTTGTTTAAAACTTTATATGTGTTATCTCATTTAAGTTCCGTCGTTTCATCCTAAGAAAAGAACTACTATTATCACTGTTTGATTAGAAAACCAAAGCTCAGAGGGGTTGTCACTTGCCAAAAGGCATTGCACAGTTAGTAACAGGGAGCCAAGAACTAGAACCACAGTTCCCTGCAGACTCGGAAGTCCACAACCTTAGCCTTAGGTCACCTGGTTTATTTCTAGGGCTAGAGACAAAAGGTAGAGAGGATTTTTTTTGTTGTTGTTTTTGTTTTTTTAAGATACAAAATCATTAGAGCACTACAAATAAATCCTCACAAGTTTATCTATTGTAGGATTCAATGACAACTTTGGAGACATCTACCATGAAAAAGTCACTGAACACTCTTCAGTTCCATGGAACACTTCCAAGTAGGTTTGATTTCATTGAGTGAACCATGATCTCATGTCCCATATAACCAAAAACACAAATCACATTTGAACATATGTATTCCTGAAACATTCACAGATAAGTAGAGCAGTAAAGTGCTAAACCTAGTTGCTCATTTCAAATGAAAACAATGTAATCCAGAAGAATCACTGTTACACTGTAGCTCACAGTACAAATTTAAGCAACAGGAAGTTCTGCATCTGGAAGTTAGATTTCTTTAAGGAGAGCAACAAAAAGTAGGAAAAAATTGTGATACTATTTATCAAGGGATAATGGGTACTTGGCAGATGACTGGCCCTTTACATACATTGTTTAACTTAAACACCACAACTATCTAATCAGAGGGGTGTTATTAACCACATTGGAAAGATGAGGAAAAGTGCATGAGAAAAAAAAAAAAAAAACCAAAAACCCAACCAACCAAATAAAAAAACCTGATTAAACAATTTTCCTGGGGCTGGGGTTGTGGCTCAGTGGTAGAGTGCTTGTCTAGCATGTGTGAGGCACTGGGTTCAATTCTCAGCACCAAATACAAATAAATAAAGATTCATCAACAACTAATAAAAATATTTTTTAAAAAATTTTTGCTCTAGGTCACACAGCCAAAAAGTGGCAATATAGGAGTTCAAAAATCACACCTCTATAGCAAAGAGTGCTCCTAAGCACTCAAAAGAATCCCACCTAGGGCACTCAATCCCCTCCTGCTCCCTCTAGTCAGTCTGTGAATGCAAAGATAAGGGAGTTAAGAGTGGTTTGGTTCCATCAAGTTGGAGGCAGGTGGGCAACTGTGATTTGTAAAGCTGGGAATTCAATTTGGAATGTTCCAGTTCCATAGTAATAACTATTAACAAATAATCAGACCAGACCTACCCAGGCTTCACAACACATCACACCACCCAGGCTTGGTGGTGCACGCCTATAATCTCAGCGATTTGAGAGACCCAGGCAAAAGGACCACAAGTTCAAAGTTGTCCTCAGCAACTCAGTGAGACCCTAAGAAATGTAGCGAGACTCTTTCTCAAAGTAAAAAAAAGTGCTGGGGATGTGGCTCAGTGGTAAAGTGCCCCTCGGTTCAAATCCTGGTGCTCAAAACAAAACAAAACAACTATACACATACCCAAGACCAGCAAATCAAATACCTCTCAATTCAATCTAAAAAGTTGCTTCAATCCAAAGAACATTAGAGTCTAATCTGAAACTGTTCAGAACCTGTCCCTTTCCCTACCCCAGGCATCACACTTCCATAGACAAAATCACTAACACTTACATGCCAATCACTGTAACATTATGTCAATTACATTTCTAGGGAAATTTAAAAAGATTTCTATGGGAATTTAAAAATACTAACCAGGAGAGATTCAAATAATTAATCCACTCCTTTCAAAATGTTTAGCATCTGGATAAAGAAAAAAAAAAGTAAACAGAAAACAATCCAAAATTTAAAGGGTAAGGGAGTTAAACACATGTATTTGATGATAGTCCAAGTTTCCATTGCAAAGAACCTTTCAAATTTATTCCAAGTCAGTTTTAGTTAACAATATTCTTTTAAAAAAATAAACCTACTTTACATTTTTATCAAATGCTTTCTCTTGGCAAGATACTCATGTCTTCAGGAAGCAAATAATGTACCAGGCCATTACTTTTTTAAATTAGGGCAGATCTCAAAAGACCTTAAATTTACAACTGATTTCAAACTGCTTCTTACAGGAAAATGTGGGTTGGGGATCCATACTGTGTTTTATGCACACAAACACGATGCTACAGTTGAATTCCACAAATGCTTAAACGTTTGCACCTTAAATGAACAAGGTACAGTATTAGGAGTTTCAGTGGTTATAAAAGTACCAAAGTCCCAGTGCAGTGTGGAAAACTGAGAAAGACCTCTAATAAAACAGAATGCTGGAGGGTTGAGCAAAGAGCTAGCTAGCTCATAAACAGGCCCACAGACCACAAGAGGAGGCAGGGAAGTCAAAGTCAATCCAAGGAAATCAGAGTCAGTTGCGGAAAAAGAACACAGGTATATATCTCCAGGCCCCCAATATGTATGCATGTAGCCCTGAGCACCCTCAAAATAAAGGATGAGCAAGCATGATAGGTGGGACTGGGGGTGTAGCTCAATGGGAGAGCCTGGGCTTAGCAAGCCTGAGGACAGGTTGAAGTGGGAACCTTTTAAAATAAAACATTTATGACCTAAGGCTAATAAAGTGTACTGAGAACTTTTTTTTTTTTTTTTTTTTTTTGGTGGGGATTGGAACCCAGGGTCCTGCTACCACATTTAGCACAACAGCTATTATGATTGGTTTCACTAAGCATGAGCTTTTAAATTATGTTCTGAGAAACTCTGGAATTAAGAGAATCACATTTCACCTAGAATTGCAAAACATCTACACAAATGAGCAACCCCATTAAAATAAGCAAGGTCCCTGGACTTTGACAACACTGCAATGTCTCCTAGGCCACTAGGGGAGTTTCTCTGTATGCAAGACTCAGAACAAAGAATCACTGCATGGAATGGAACTTCTAAACAATGTGCTACTAGTTAAAATGGATGTAGCTCTGCACAGGCTTATCTGTTTAAATTCCAAGACTGTGTGTGCCTCCCTGGAAAAAAGTCATACAGGTGAGCACCTAACTGGACAATCAACCAAGTTCAATTAGGTGTCACAAAAGGCTGACAGGCCTATGTTGGGCTCATGATAGATCATGGCTGGCTGGTGAGAATCAATATTTTCAATATCGTATCATTTCATGATCAATTATTGTGATGATAATTATATATGTTGGGGCTTATTTCATTAATACCTATGAAGGGGGATGGGAAGAGCTGCTAGGTATTGTTAGTGATTCCATTTTAAAACAAAAATTATCAATTTAAAACTATCCCAAGATTGTAACAACTCTGTGTGAATAAGAATTTTCTTAGTAGTGAACAACTCAAACCAAACCAAAACCAGAAATAACTTGAATGCTGAAACCAATACAAAACTGTAGTGCTTACTCAAACTCTGATTTAATATTTTGAGCTCATAACACAGCCTCATTGTTCACATTGATTGACTCTGTAATAAGTGGTTTTTATAAATGTGTGCTTTAAAAGTAGATTGGGTAAAGCACTTGCCTAGCATGTGCGAGGCCCTGGGTTTAAACCCTGGTACTGCAAAAAATAAAAATAAAAAGTAGATTCACAGCCCCCCTAAAAAATCCCACTGCTTTGATCTATTTCATCTATTTGAGTTCTTTGCAAGAATTTTACTTTACAAAAGCAGTCTATGACTAAAGAAAGAAAGAAAGAAAGAAAGAAAGAAAGAAAGAAAGAAAGAAAGAAAGAAAAGAAAGAAAGACAGACAAACCATTAGAACTTGCCTGTTTCCTCTAGGGGTTCCCAGGCTTCCTGTTACTTTTCAATATTCCAGGTTCTCTGAGTTTGTATGCTTTCTCAGATACACTCCTCCTTTCCACTGAGGTGTTTTAATTAAAAATTCACTTACTTATTTTTGGGCAGTGATGGGGTAGGAGAGGTGAAGATAATGTGGGAAGAGGGGAACACAAATATACTATACAGGCAATTTTCCCAGTCAACATGAACAAAGATGAAACACACTTCTGGCTGGAAAATAAGCAAGACAACGAGACGTGATTTCATAGGGAGCATATTAAGGCTCTGTGAGAGTGGTTTCCTGCTCCAGCGGCTTTGCAGCCTTATTTTATTTGGGGCCGTTGGAGCCAAGGGAACTTCGTTTGGTTGGGAGATTGAAATTTGTCTTTATATCTTTTCCACCTATCATTTGTTTGCACAGTGTCTTTGCTTTCCCCACCCAGAGCCCCAGGTTGTGTAATACTTGGGCATTTAAATCCCAGGGTCTGCATCCCTCAGGAATGTGCTGAACAGCTGCAAACCTCCTCAAACACTAATCCCTAAAAAGCAGACAAAATATCCAGAAGTATTTTTCTTACTTAAAACATTTTTCAGGGGGAAGATCAAGAAAACATCATACTGTACTGGAGAGGGGATGACTCGAGTCACAAGAAAGAAGACCCAGAGAGTCGCAAGGCGGCTGTGCATCTGCAAAACGGATTATCACTACAAATGCACTGGAACAGATAAACCTGCACAGCTGAATCCTAAGTTTCAAAGACATTAGCCCAGCTTTCCTCCCTCAATTTAGACTACTTATGAATGTTCAACAAACTTAGCAACAATGCTCAAAGGGATTTCACTAAAATATCCAGAGTGAAGAGCCAACTCCATAAACTTGGTCTCCTGTATTAATACTTTCTCCTTTCCATATCCCCTGTTTGGTTTCAATCATGTCACCTAAAAAGTAGACATGTGTCCCATCAGTGTACATCTAGCTCCCTAAAAATCTTCAATGCATGGCTATAAAATCTTGGAAGCTCTCCTAACCTAAGATGACAAGTAATTCCTAATTGCTACGTTCATGGCTCTGCAGATGGCATGTGTGGCACAAGCCTGGCATTAGTAGAAGGGCTTAAGCTTCTACATTTGCTCTGGTGCAGTGTGTTCCTTTTGGGGCTAATGGTCTCTGACTCGCACACTCTCAGGGGTGTTGTGTGGATCAATTAAGCTGATGGATGCAAAAGAACTAGAGCAACACGAAAGCACTACACAAATGTGAGGAAATATTATTATTTTTATTTCCAAACAAACTAGGATTCAGCTTTCATCAATTTCCAACACACTCCTCACCCAGCCCTGGGCCAGGGCCAAGAGCACAGCCTGCTGAAAATGCACAGCCCTTGGCAAATAATGGTTAGGATAAGATGGCAGCAACAGGCAATTAACAAAGCAGCTGTAAGTCTCTAGAAAGACGTGAGGGAGATACCAACAGGCAAGCAGAATTCAATCTTCCACCGTCCTTTCCCTGAGGGACCAGGTGGAACGATCAGTCCTGCATTCCACACTGGGTACTATGTGCTGAGGTTGACAGGAAGGCATCCAAAAGGGAGCCCAGATTGCCAGAATCCGAGATGCCTCAGCAGCTTCCAGACCCCCTCCGCCGTCTCAGAATTCCTATCAAACCTGCCAGTCTGTATAGAGCTGCCAAATATCAATATATCTAAGAATAATAGAATTTCTCACTTTTAAAAACAGACATATCTGTGATGATAGACAAAACCCAAATGAGTTCAACACATCACTCAATATATGTTATTAAGCATTCAACTATGAGGAGGATTTAAAAAATAAGGTGCATGCCTGATAAAAGAGATCGTTTAGTGATGGTTGGATAGGGAGCCAGTGATGAGGAGGCTGGATTATTTTAACCTAAATTCCCTCCTGGCACCTTGATTAAAATGAAATGAACTGAGGCAGCCAAAGAGATTATTTTATTCAGATGAGTGTTATTAGCCTTTCTGGCTTATTTTCTCTATTATGCATTTTGCTGATGCTGAGAGAAGCAGACGGGCTGGATAGAGAGGCAAAGCTGCAGCGGATTTATGGTCTGACAGTGCCATGCATAAAATCAGACCCTTGCTGACCCAGATAAGCCAGAGGATGGATTGGATTTGCTGGGGAAGGTGTTAAAAGAAGGAGGAGAAAAAAAAATCCCCAAGGTAGGAATTGACTTGAAAAAGATTCTGCTTGTAATGGTGACTGCTGGTTGTTTGACCCAGCAGTACAGTGGCAGCCGGGAGGCATCTTTCAAAGACATGAGGGTAGACAGGGGCTGGCACACTCCTCTGGGCTTATCACAGCTCTTGCTTCAGCTCTGCCAGCAATGAGACCAGAGTCGGAGAGTTCAGAGGCAGAAAAAGTGCCCAAAGCAAAAATAATGTATTTTACGTATGGAGAAATGAGCTTTCAAATTTTCAAGTTAGTACCACAAACTGACTTCGGTAACCTAGGCAGATGATTAGAAAGGATTCAAACAGTGGCATACCCACCTTACTCAAAATAGTCTAAATTGCTCCCTATAATCAAGTTTGGGGGAAGAGCTGTATGGAAACAGGATTCTTGTGGCTCTGGATTAGTTCCATAGAGTTTAGCCACACCCTTGGGGGAATGACATACCCAAGAGCTGGGAGCTCAGGATTCTGCTTTGAAGTTGAGAACTGGACTAGCACCGTGTCTGACATCTGTTAAGTGCTTAATAACAATTTCCTGAATGAGTATGGGACCAAGGTTCTTGTAAGTTAGGTCAGAAAACTAGGAATGGCCCTCAAATGGGAGGCACTGTTGACTCTCACTGGAGTTGACCTTAAATTACAAGAGACCTTCCCTTCCCTTTAACTAGCCCCATGGCACCCTATCACAGGGGAGAGGAGGCAAATGGAGATTTTCACACTACTCAAGTCTATAGACTCCATGAGACTGTAGACTCATGATTTGAATCTCTGCAATCCATATTTCTTGCCTAGATTTTTGACATCTTATTGTCTAGACTCCTCTGAGTCCCTGATCTCATCTTATTTCATTCATTCATTCAACAGATATTAACTGAGCATCTACTATGTGCCAGACACTGTTCTGTATACTAGGGATAAAAAGATCACCATTTTTGTTTCTGACCTATTTCTCCCATTTGCAGACCTTTAGGATCAGAGATATGGCTTTCTTATTCCTAGACTGTCCATCACCTGCAACCCACATCTTATCCTGGTCTTGTGTACACACTGGTGTGGATGAATCCATTGTGAACCCCTGTCCTGGCTGACTTAGAAGACCTGCCTGCCCACCAGCCCTCTTTGTGGCTTCTGCATAACCATCTCTTCATTTACGCTCATGTCTTGGCATTAGCATTCTTAGAACTACAGGGAAGAATAAACAAAGTGGCTATTAAACTCTCCTTGTATACTCTAGGTGCAAACTAAATGCTGGAGGACAAGGTCTAAGCATTCAATTCCTGTGTGATCTGTAGAACTAAGGGCCTAGAAATTCACTTAGGAATTAAATACAGTCCCTTAAATCCCTAAGAACAGGCCTGAGCTGACATATTCATTCAGTGAAACTAAAACACCATAGCAAGAGGGAAAGACATCACAAAGGTATGATCGATAGCCAAGGAACATTAAAGTCATACGTGTTTCTTATCTTGGTTTAAAAAGAATCTATAACCATCCATATTACATTGACAGTTGGGTTCACAAATTCCATAGAAAAACCTGTGAACAACTCTACAATTATATCTTCAGTTTTTTCCTTATCTAGTTAATTAAGATGTCACCAGAAACCCCATAAGTAATTATAGAACATGACAAACATACAGAGGGAGAAAAACCATGCAGATGTGTTAGCAGATTTTTAAAATAAATGAAACCTTGGAAGATGACTGAGGCAGACAGTCTGGCTCACCCCTGGTAATTCATTCTAGAGAAACAAATACCTGTCAGTGCCAAAGTGAAATGACGTCACTCAGAAATCCACACACTTATTTTCAAAGCAGTAAACAGCCCCTTAGGAGCAGGCATCTCCCTGGCACCAGGCATGAGAAGGGAAGCTTGATCTACAGCCAGTAACTCCTCCTGGCTAGCAATTCAGTACTTAAGTTTGCCAAGTGCCAACAAGCCATTCGGAAGAAAGGGTATCCGTAAGGGTATCTCCCCCTTTTGAATCTCTGTTCCTGGGACAAGGAGTCCCCTTACATGGCTCATGACAGCAATGAGGAAAACATAGCTCCTATATAACTACAGAGCTAAATGGGATGAAATCTACATAGTCGTCAGATGAGCTGTGTGCATCATTACCACTTCTCATGTGTTATTTTAATATTTATCCTGCCTTTATTGGAAGGAAGTCTCTTGAGGACAAAGGTATATTTTGGAATGTTCAATAAACACCTATCACCAAGAATCAGGATTGACTAATAATCAGATGCCAGAGCCACAGAAATCCTATAAGTGTTGAGCACAGTAAGACTACGATTCATTTAATGAATAGTTGGTGAATATCTTCAGTCTCCATCTAGGTTGCCTAATCAACTGCTCCAGCATGGTCATGGTGCTCACTCTCTGGGTGTCTGTTGAGTGACCAAATTTATATGCCCATTGGCTTGTGTGCTCTGAACGACAGCATATTATTAACCAGGTTGGTATTTTATTGGCAAAACTTTAAAGGGTTGGGTGATGTAAGAGATGCCCTACTCAATTTCCAGGTTAGTGGGTCAAATTATTCAGTTCAGGTCCTTAAGGAATCTGGATGAACAATGAACCCCATTACAGCAGGTGGCAAAGCACCCTAAACTATACTTAAGACCCAGATTTAGCTCTGCCACTTAAGTAGCCTGGTAATTTTGTGTAGGTTGCAAATGTACACTGAGCCTCAAAATTTCCTTATCTGTTTAAAAATATAAATGGCAACTGCAGACCTGCCCTGCCTGACTCATCTGATCAAGGGAGGAATCAAATCAAACAAGGTGATGTCCATTAAAAAACTTTATAAACAGGAAGTGCTCTCCAACTGTAAATCAATATCATCATTTCTAATTACTATAACAACTAATACTATTACCCAACAGCCCACACAATGAATTTACACTCACAAAACAAAGTAGCTGGAGTCTTTACCACCACACCTCAAAATTCCCAACCTTATTACTCAATTTGACAATGAACTTGTTTTATAAATTTCCTACTTCACCAGTGCACTAAATAGGAATACATTTTGCTTGTATTAACTTATCATCTGATTCTCTGGAAATTCCCAAACTTAGTCAATCTGCTGTGCCTAACCTAACTGAGACTTGAAAGAATTTTAAACTGCAAAGCAAAAAGCCAGAGGGTATAAAAAATAGAATCATGGAATTTTAGAGCTAGAAGGGACTTTCAAGATGGTTCAGAGTCTAGACCAAACCTATCATTTTCTAAGTGAGGAGACTGAGACTCAGGGAACCTGAGGTCACAAAGATAGTGGTGGAGCAAGACCACCAGCGCCCAGGTCTCCTGACTAGCAAGTGGTTTCTTATTTCATAGTGAAATATAACAACTAGAAACCCCTCAGCATCTACAAAGGCCTGGTGCTGCAAGAGTTAACGGATGGTGCTCAGAGCCCCAGAGCACAGAGCTATTCTAAGACAACACATAACAGGAATACCAAGGGTCCATGAACCCAGAGCAAGCAAATCTGCTGGTGCCTAACGGCGCCGGAAAGCATGTTGACACACTGCATGTGGTTACACATGAAAGGCAAGTGGAGAGGAAAAGCAGTTCTGAATCCCACCCTATTCTAATTTGGGACTGGCTTTGGGCACCTACTGGAGGGACGTGCCACACCCCAGCCTCTCTGTAAAATGACCCTTCATTCTCTATTCTGTGGCCTCAGTTAACCCCTTGTCTGCCTTAATAAGGGCTGTGACATTTAAAAGAGAACTACCAAGAAATATGAAGTAGGATAAGATATACTCCATGTTTGTAAAAATGTGTCAAAATATACCTAATGTCATGTATAACTAAAAAGAATAAATAAAAAAATTTTAATTAAAAAAAAGGAAATATTAAGATCTAGGAGTCTTGGATGAGTGTGTAATGAGAGCATTCTTGGTCTGGATTTAGATGATCCCCTCTACTATCTACCACCACAAGGCAAGTATGAGACTTGAAGCCTTAAACAGCCAGAATTGTAAGCTAAAAAGACAGCGGTTTCTCTAAGTATGTGTCTTCAGGACCCCAAATCGCCTTGCCTGATGACTAGCGTGCTTGTTTAAAATGTGCAATCTCTTGCTCCTCAACAGAGATTACAATTCACCAGGAGTGGAGCAATGCCCAGAAATCTGCCTTTTGAAGAAGCAGACCAGGTAATTTTATATATGCCCCAAATTTAAAAAGTGATGATCTTAAAATAATGTTTTTCAAACTGTAGGGTAAAACTCACTAATGGAGTTTGCTTTTTATAAATCAGTTTACAACTAGCATTTCTCAAAAAATGAAACAGAAAAGGGTGGAACGGAACAACATAATGAAGTAGAAATATCAGAGTATATCACAAAGAGTAAAGATAAGTCTGTTTTGTGAAAGTGCTGTCCTCAGTTATTTACTTAATAATGTAAACACTTGCATGTGTGTGCATTCCAGCTTACAGATACATGATCAAAAGTTTACAAGTCTAGGAAAATGGTCTTAAATTCTGGGAGATGATTACATATCCCAGACTCTTTTGAGAATCTGAGGATTCTCTTCCAAGTATTTTCTTCCAAAGAAAGAAGGGAGGGAGATAGGAAGATGTATATACATAAATGTCACAATTTACATATAAGCGGAGGGGTTCCTAAACTTCTGGAAGCCCATCCTCTGAGGACTTCTTTGGAGGACAATTCCTATAATGTCTAGTACTCTGGTCATAGTGCAGACCAGAGTACTAGACCAGAGTACTAGTCATTATAGACTAGACTAGTACTAGACATTAGACTAGTACTAGACCAGAGTACTAGACATTATAGACTAGTACTAGATGTTGGCATTTGCCAACATCTTCCTACTGATGGTTGTAAATGACGATCAGTATCCTTGTTATGCACCTGTAAGGTAACTGGCCCCACTTGTTGGTTCTCTTTCTCTCATATTTAGGGTGACCACAAATGCTGAGTTAAACAGGGTTCTACAGAACATCAGGAGAAAGCCCTTGGGAAATTCCAAGAATGAGGATTCTGAAAATAACAAGGACACAGCAATGTCACTGCTTCCCAAGGCACGAACTATTTGCCTATAGGAAACATCTTCATGCTCCCTATAAGGATAGGTAGTAGGACTGGCACTTTTTTGCATCCTGATCAATAAAACCAATAGGGGACCATTAACTTTATTCCT
>JAJEJO010000615.1:324347-345927 GCA_020662805.1 Glaucomys volans | reverse complement strand
GGGATAGAGTCAAAGTAAAAAGCTTTTTCTCAGCAAAGGAACCAATCAGCAGTGTGAAGAAAGAGCCTTCAGAGTGGGAGAAAATCTGTGCCACACACACTTCAAATAGAGTACTAATCTCCAGAATCTACAAAATGCTCAAAAATCTTTACACCAAGAATACTAATAACCCAATCAATAAATGGGCCAAGGAAATGAACAGACACTTTACAGAGGAAGATCTACAAGCAATCAGCAGATTTATGAAAAAATGTTCAACATCCCTCGTTATAAGAGAAATGCAAATCAAAACCACCTTAAGATTTCATCTTACCCCAATTAGAATGTCTTTTATTAAGAATACAGGCAACAACAGGTGTTGGCGAGGATGTGGGGAAAAGGGTACACTCATACATTGCTGGTGGGAGTGCAAGTTGATGCAGCCACTCTGGAAAGCAGTGTGAAGATTCCTTAGAAAACTTGGAATGGATCCACCATTTGATCCAGGTATCCCACTCCTTGGCCTATACTCAAAGGACTTAAAATCAGATTACCACAGTGATGCAGCCACATCAATGTTCATAGCTGCTCAATTTACAATAGCTAGATTATGGAACCAACCTAGATGCCCTTCAATAGATGAATGGATAAAGAAACTGTAGAATTTATACACAATGGAATATTACTCAGCCATAAAGAAGAATAAAATTATGGCATTTGCATGTAAATGGATATTGGAGACTGTGATGCTAAGTGAGATTAGCCAATCCCAAAAATCCAAAAGCCGAATGAACTCTCTGATAAGTGAATGAGGATGCATAATGCGGGTTGGAAGGGAGACAAGAATGGAGGAAGGATAGATAGCATAGAGGGAAGGGAGGGGTGGGGTCGGGGTGGGGGGTAATAATAATAACAGAATGAGATATACATCATTGCCCTATGTACATGTATGAATGCACAGATGGTGTGACTCTACTTTGTGTACAACCAGAGAAACAACAGCTGTACTCCATTTGTGTACAATGAATCAAAATAAATAAATTTAAATAAAAATAAAAATAAAAAATACAATAAAAAATCTTGAAAATTTAGAAGGCATTTACAAATTTCTAAACACATATGACCTGCTCAAATTGAAGGAGAAAGATATAGAAAACCTAAACAGAAAAACATCAAGTCATGAAATTGAAACAGCATCTAAAAAGTCTTTCAACAAAGAAAAGTCCAGGAATAGATGAATTATCAGCTGAGTTCTTCCAAAAATTTTAGAAGAACTCTCACCAGTCTTTCTCAAATTATTTCATGAACTTGAAAGGGAGGGAACACTCCCAAATACATTCTGTGAAGACAGTATTACCCTGATACCCAAATCAGACAAATATATATCAGGAAAGGAAAACTACAACAACCCTTATGAGCATAGATGCATAAATTCTTTATAAAATAGTAGCAAACCACATTCAAAAGTATATTAAAAAGACAATACACCACGATCAAATCGGTTTCATTCCAGGGAAGCAAGGTTAGCTCACCATATATAAATCAGTAAATATAATTCATTTCACAGATAGACTTAAGGACAGGAATCATATGATCATTTCAATATATACAGGAAGGACTTTGATAAAATTCAGCATCCACTCATGTTAAAAATACTGGAGAAACTAGAGAAACTCAAAGCCAACATCATGCTTAATGGAGAAAAACTCAAAGCCATGTCCTCTAAACCAAGGAAAATAGACAAATATATCCACTCTCACCACTCCCATTCAATATACTTCTTGAAACTCCTTCCAGAGCAATTAGGCAAGAGAAGTAAATTATAGAGATAAAAAGAGGGAAAAAAAAGTCAAATTATGTATGTCTGCTGATGCCATGATCCTCTATCTAGAATCTTCACCAGACAATGTCTATAACTAATAAGTTAATTCAGCAACATAACAGGATACAAGAGCAACATTCATAAATTAGTAGTTTTCCTACACTCCAATAGTGAGTCTGCTGAGAAAAAAATCAGGAAAACTATTTCATTTACAATAACCTCAATAAAATAAAATAAAATAAAGTAAAATAAAATAAAATAAAATAAAATAAAATACTTGGGAATGAACCTAACCAAGGAAGTGAAAGAGCTCTACATTAAAAATTTGAGAATCCTGAAGAAAGAAATTGAAGATCTTGGAAAATGGAAAGACCTCCTGTATTTATGGATAGGCAAAATCAATATTGTAAAAAGGGTCGTATAGATTCAATGCAATCCCCATGAAACAATGACATTCTTTACAGAACTAGAAAAAACAGTCCTAAAATTCATGTGGAAAGATAAGAGACCCAAAAGAACTGAATAAATTTTGAGCAAGGAGAGCAATGCAGAGTCATCACAATATGTCATCTCAAATAATACTACAGAGCTATAGTAACAAAAACAGCTGTATTTGTGGCAAAACAGATGTGAAGACCAATGGAAGACTCCGGGATAAACCCAAATGCTTACAGCATCTGATACTTGACAAAGGTGCCAAAAACATACATCGAAGACAGCATTTTAAACATATGGTGCTGGGGAAACTGTATATCCCTATATAGAAGTTTGAAACTAGAACCCTGTCTCTTACCCAGCACAATAGTTGGTTCAAAGTGGATCAAAGACTTAGGAATCAGACCAAATACTTTGCAACTTCTAGAAGAAACCTGGGCTCAACATTCCATCATACTGGTGCAGGCAGCAACTTCCTTAACAAGACCTCTAAAGCTCAAGAAATGAAACCAAGAATCAACAAGTGGGGTGGTATCAAATTAAAAAGCTTCTGCACAGCAAAGGAAACAATTAAGAGCATGAAGAGTCCACAGAATGGGAGAAATAGTTTTCTAACTACTCCTCTGACAGGAAATTAACATCCAAAATATATAGAGAACTCAAAATTTTGACCCCCCAAAAATAAATAAACCAATGGGAAAACTAACTGAGCAGACATTACTCAAAAGAGGAAACACAAATGGCCTATAAGTATATTTAAAAGTTCAACATCTGTAGAAATCAAGGAAATGCAAATTGAAAGTACTCTAAGATTTCATCTCACTCCAATCAGAATAGCAATTATGAAATATGCAAATACTTAAAAAATGGTGGTGAGGATATAGGGGAAAATATTCACTCGTACATTATTGGCGGGACTGCAGATCAGTACACCACTCTGAAATTTCTCATGAGATTAGGAATGGAACCACCATAGGATACAGCTATTCCACTCCTTGGTATTTATTCAAAAGAACTAAAATCCACATAGTATAGTGGTATGGCAAATCAATATTTATAGCAGCACAAGTCATAATAGCCAAGTTATGAAACCAGCCCTGATGGCCATCAACAGATGAATAGATAAAGATAATGTGGTGTACATACACAAGGGAGTTTTACTCAGTCATGTATAGGAATGAAATTATGGAATGTGCCAAAAATATGGATGGAACTGGAGAGCTTCATGCTTAGTGAAATGAACCAGATTCAGAAAGTCAAGGATCAAATATTTTTCTTTCATAAGTGGAAGCAAAAGCAAAATGATGCAAAGTAAAGGGGTGGGGCTTGATATCATAAAGATATGGAGAAGATCAGTGGAGTATAAGAAACAGATGAGAAGGAGGAAGGAGAAACAGGAAAGGGGAGGAAATGTGGAATGAATTTGACAAAACCACTGTTATGCATGTGTAAATCTACCCCAGTGGATTCTACTTTTATGTATAGCTATAAAGCAATCATCAAAAATAAATCAATGAAAAGAGGACTAATAAAGTAGAGGAAGGAGGATGGGACAGGAGGAGAGGAGAGGAAAGGAGGAGGGGCCACCAGAGATTGAAATGAAATAAATCAAACTTCATGCATATATGATTTTGTCAAAAGGAACCCAACTTCTATGTAAAACTTGATACCTTTTCAGGTGCTTGCTCTGATCACTAACTTTCATGAACATTGTCACATCTGAGGCAAAGGTGACAATGTTCCAGAAATGGGATTCTGTTATTTTTATAGCCAATTACAGCCATAAAAAATCCTCTTTCTAATGCCAAACAGTGGAAGACTTAAGGATCTCTCTTGAACAATGTCTCTAAGTTTGCATAAACAAGTATCATCCATCCTGGAGAATCTTCTCTGTTTGCTAGATAATACATTATTTCAACAATAGAATTCCACAAACATTTAACAACAAAAGACAATGTATGCACACATGAAGAACTAAGAGTACTCTCTCTTCCTCCATCAGATAACTAAGTAAAACTTAGTGAGGGTGGTAAATTAAAATGGAGTGACAGGACGACAACAAAGTGATGACTAAGAGATGGGACAGACAATAGAACCCTACTATGTGAAATGAGGGTAAGACCCCCATTCCAACACAGCCATGGAAATTACACTCAGAGTTCTATGAAAAGAAAGGACTGATTATAATCACAGATCCTGAAAAGGGAGATCCAATTTGCCAAGAGTGCCAAAGTCACTCTGAGGACTGACATTTGGTCATGACAGCAGAGTGAAAGCAAAACAAGGATTTGCAGGCAGTTGTATTTCTTGGGAAATAGGTGGGGTAGATGTGGCACATGGATAATTTCCTTTCCCCTTCTCATTCTCCCTCTTCCTCTTTAAGTTTGCCTCTCCCTCTGCCTCTCCTCTGCCTTCTTCTCCTTCATTTTGTTACTGTGTTGACTCCAAGGGCACTTTACCACTGAGTACATCCCCAATCCTTTTTATTTTTTTCATATTTTGAGATGGGATCTTTCTAAGTTAAAGACTGGACTTGAACTTGCAATCCTACCGCCTCAGCCTCCTGAGTCCCTGGGATGCATTTATGCAACACTGCACATAGATCATTTGGATAATTTCAGTGTAGTAGCATCAACAAGGAAGGGAAGGATTATGTCACCACAGCAAAAAGAACTAAATGAGAAATTAGTACCAAGAGTGGGGTCATTGCTGTGACTAACCTGACCATGTAGTTCAAAAGCTTTTGGAGTTTTTTGGAATTGATTGGAGGAATTTTGAGATGTGTAGCACTGCAAGCTGGAAATGCTTTAGAGTGTTGTATGCACAGATTAATGCAGATTCTGGTGGGAGCTCAGAAGACCAGAAAGCCAATAGTACTGTGGACAGTGAACACAGGGCTCAAGAGAATTTTAAGGAAAAAGAGGACACATTGGCAATTGGACTAGAGTCCATTCATGTTATGTTCTGAATGAGAAGTTGTCTACATTTTGCCCATGTCCTGAGTCTTTCTGTGAGTCTGATTTTAAAAGTGATGGACTTAATCTGGTGGTGGCATGGATATTGCTGGTGGCTTTTAGCCAAGTTTATTGTGATATTCAAGAGCTGAAAGCAGAGCAGAAAGATTTGAAAGCTGTTGGAAGCCATGTATAAATTATGGGTTTGTTTGGGCCAACATAAGGCAGAGAGGCTACTTTTCTGGGAACTCCTGGTGGAATTCTCCAGTTTGAGAAAGACTAAATAATTCTGGCACCCTGCCTTAGCTCACAGCCCTAGGTTCAAAGGCAGCTACCTAGAGATGGGCATAACCTGCCAAGTGCCCAACAACTTCCCTAACCCTAACCCTGTTTTCCTCAAGAAATCTGACACACTGAAACTCTCTTATGTGTTTCACTATTAATAAAGCATTCATGGCTTTTCCCTTTGTTAGGATCAGACCATCAGATCTCTTCCACCTGTAATGCCCCTGCTTTTAATATGTGTGTGTGTGTGTGTGTGTATAGTTTTTGTGTTTACTTCTTAATATTACTTCTAGTCTTGATTTCCAGCAGGCCCACACCTCTGATGGTTATTTTCTCCCTCCCCATGGAGGTCATGAGCAGAGGAAAACCTTGACCTTGAAGGGCAGGAGTAAAACTGGGGCTAAGGAAGTTGCAGTTGCTCAAGACATTACAACCAATGAATAAATGCTAAAGACTTTGCCCAGAGACAATAAGAAAGATGACTTAAGGGCATCTCAGGAGCTGGCAAGACCACATCCACCTCAGGCTCAAGGGAGTAAAAGTAAGAATTCTCTTGATAAGAGACGAGTGGGGCACCCTTCTTGCCCAAGGTACTTACAAAGTTTTTTCAATATGCTTGGTCACCCAGAAAATCAAACCCTGCTGCAGCCAGGGTCCCTGGAGGTTTGGATACAGCTCCAGATGGCAGAAGACATTGGTGTCAATCACATGGTGCTGGTACTGCAGGAATGCATGATGCTGGAGTTAGGGGGTTATGGAGGCTTCCATAAATATTTAAAGGAAGACCAGGGAAGCCTAGAAAAGTGAAGATGGGCGGGAGTCCCTGCAGTCTGCCCCTGAGAGGGTGATGCATGGAGATGTGAGGAGGAAGCCAAAGCTGCAGTGGAGATCCTTGAGATTAAGAAATGCCAGTAGCATGGAACATTTATTGAGGAAAACTACAAGAATTGAGCAGACACAAGCCAACAGAAGAGCCACTTGGGCTGCAACCAATAAGGCCATAGGGGTGGAGCTACACAGCCCTTAGAGAGAAGATCTCCATGCCATGTGCCCCATGTGCTGCACATGCAGCTACAGGATTTGTTTGTCCAGTTGGATTTTGGTCTTGCTTTGATCCTATCCCTTCTTTCCATGCCCCTATTTTTGTGAATGGAAATGTTTACACTGTACCTTTATATACTGAATACTTATAAATCACTTTTGATTTTTATAGGAGCTCATGGTGCCAGTTTGCCCTGAGTCTCACAGGAGACTTTGGACTTGAACTTTTGGGCAACCTTGAAACTGTTAAGGCCATGAAGACTCTTGGAAATGAACTAAATTGTTTTGCATTGTGAAATGAGCATGAGCTTTTAGGGGCCAGGGCAGAACATTATATTTTGGATGTGAGGTGTCTAGAAAAGCTCATGTGTGAGTCTATGCAAGAAGGTTTAGAGGACAAATGATTGGGTTGTGAAAGCCTTAAACCAATCAGTGACTTAATCCCCTGATGGGATTAACCAAGTGGTAACTGAATGGGTAGGGAATGGCTGGGGGAGTTGGGGCATTGGGGGTGGGGCTTTGGGGTATACATTTTTTATCTGGTGAGTGGAGTGAACTGCTTTCCTCTTTAACACTCTTCTGCCATGATGTTCTATCTCACCTCAAGCTCCAAGGAATGAAGCCTGCTTGCTGTCTGTGGATTGAGACCTCTAAAACCATGAGCCCCCAAATAAACTTCCTCCCTTGAAATTGTTCTCGTTAGGTCTTTTAGTCACAGTGGCAAAAAAGCTGGCTAAAACAGGAAGAAAAGGGCAAAGTCATCAAGAATCTTTTCTCTTGAACACATTGGGAATGAACACTCAGAGGTAAAAGTTCAAAACAAGCTGAAACTGTACAGTTGTAAATGGCAATTGTCCCCCTTAAAACAGGTGATTACCAGGTAATCCAGTCCCCTACTGGACTCTTATCAATAACCTGAGAGTCTCCCGCTAGGTCCCACGTCTCAAAGTTCCACCCCTTCCCAATAGCACCACCCTGTGAACCACATCAACATATGGGCCTTTGGAAGGTGCTTAGGCAAACCATAGCATAGGCAATCACAGGATAGCTCTGCCATTCAGAGACCCATCAAATCAACAAACAGCAAATTACAAAACATGCATATTTGAAAAATTAACTGGCAATTAGTTTAAGTCCCTCAAAGGTGAAGCCTCCCTCTGTCTCTTCTGGGAAGTTGCCTTAGTGAAAGATGGTTGTCTTCTATATCTTCTTTGAGCAAACATCTCTCTACTACAAATAAGGAGAAAACAAGAAATTATGACTCACAGACAAGAAGATGAATGAAAAGATTTGAGCCAGATGTGGTGGTGCACACCTGTAATCCTAGCAGTTTGGGAGGAGGATCGCAAGTTCAAAGCCAACCTCAGCCACTTAGTGAGGCCCTAAGAAACTTAACAAGACCCTGTCTCTAAATAAAATTAAAAAGAGCTAGGGTGATTACACCAATTGGCCATCCCACCAGCAATGTGCAACCACTCTGGAAAGCAGTATGGAGATTCCCCAGAAACCTTGGAATGGAACCACCATTTGACCCAGTTATCCCACTCCTCTCATTTTTCAAAATGTGATGTGTAGATATCCAGACTATCATTCCCCCCCCACCCCCCACAGCCAGGGTCAGGGCCCTTACCTGCCACAGTCCCTGGAGATGGGAGCTGAGTGGCACTGGGACTTCAAACCCAGAACTTTCAGCTTCATGACATGTAGGGAATCAAAACTTATAAACTACAGGTGTTCTTGCACACAAGACACCTTGTGGTCCTTGGTGGGAATTGCCTGCAAACAGGATTTTCTACCAAGAGAGATATCAGGAGTTTTGACTACAGGTGCTCTTACAAACAAGGGACTTTGTAGTCCTTGGTGGGATTTGCCTTCAAACAGGATTTTCTGCAAACAGAATTTTCTGCAAACAGGATTTTCTACCAAGAGGTCAGATAGAGAGAACATTTCTTGCAAACAAGAATGTTTCTCTGGTCCTGAGAAAGGACAGAGCTCAAAATGTTTGAGTCTAGGTTAGATTAAGAAACAGTTCAAGGAGTGGTTATCTGGCTGTTGCACATTTGCCCTAGTCGTTGCTGTTGGCGATTTGCCTACTTTGCCTGGGAATTCATTGCTGTTGGTTTTTTGCCTTCTTTGTCTGTAGGGGCATAAAAGGCTAAAATCATATGTAATAGGAGGATAATAATAGAGAATAATGGAGAATGATGGAGAATAAAAATGATTGCATGCTGACCTGTGTCGGAGATCTCCTTCCCTCTCCTCCCTTCCCTTACTTCCCTACAATGACAAACTTATTCTGGGGACTAAAAGACTTCGGACACCAGAGCTCAAAGCAGGGCCAGTAGACGCAGTTGGGGCCACACAGGTGGGTCCGGTTCAGGGGCAAGATGGTGTCATCGTCACAGCACTGTTCTAAGGGGTTATAGATCCAGTCCCCACACCAGGGCACTGGCTGGCACAGCCACGGGCCAGTATCTGGAAGAGTCAGAGCTGGGTGGGCTCCAAAGACCAGCCTAGCTCCATCCCTATCCACAGAATCACCTCCACCCTCTTCACCACACCTGTTCTCACCTGTGAGTCCTGACTATGTTGAGTCCAGGAGTTCAGAACAGAACTGAGAATAGAAGGGAAATAAATGTGATGCTGGAATCACAGTAGCCAACTGGCTTGATTAGGGGACAAAAAATGATGTTACCCAGAGCTTCTTGGGTTGCTCGTAATGGCTGAGTGGATTTTGAGACTGACTGTGGTCAGGTAAGGGCTGGCAGATGAGGAAATTCAAGGAGGACTCTAGAAAGAGTGAAGCTTCTGAAATTTGCAGATGGTCAGAGAGGTTGCAGTGCACTCAGGGAAGATGGTGGGGTGGTTACCAGGTGGGAAGTTGAGAACTGAATACAGAAGAGAGAACAGAGTTTGAGGTTCAGGGGGACAAAGGGGTGAGATAATGCTTAGGCTCAACTTGGGGCTGAGCAGCATGGTTCTGGTTAGGCTGCAGAGGAGTGGGAAGCAGAGCATCAGAGCAGCTATCTGGGACCTTGGGCTGTGGTTTATAAACAGATCACAGAAACGTCTAGGGAGGAATCTAAAGGGGGAGGCTCCATCTCGTACTACCACGGATGCAGTGCTGTTACTGAGAAGGGATGGGCACAAAGAATCTGCAAGCAGAAAAACCCAGAGATGAAAACACATATCAGTTTTCAAATTGATTGCCACGTGCTACCCTAGAAAATGCCTTTTTTTTCATTGCTGCTGAGGGGAACCCGAGGTTTGTGTGCAAACCCCCACCAACCACTGACTATTTCTAGTCTTCCCATTCTCCCCACCCTGGAAGTTTCAAGGCATCTCAGTCCTGCACCTCAGTCTACCTACCCATTCAAAAGGTGAAGAATTCTTCTGGTATTTGGGAGGAATTATGAGGTTTCAGCTTGGACTAGAAGAAGAGCAGAAACGAGGGAGAACAAAAAAGGAACAGAGTCAGTCATAGGACAGAGCTCTGGGATTCCCAGAGCAGAGGGAAGGGCAGTGCCTTTATTTGTACAATTCCTTGTCCTAGAAATGCCCCATCCATGTTTCATACTATTATTTTATTATCACCATCACTATTATGTGTGTGAGGAGCTATCACCTGGAGTTTTATGACAGTGTGTGCCCCTCCTCCACCCTGATTTCCAGGGGCTTCTGAGTCACAATGAAAAGGCTGGGAGGGTGGAGGAGGGGTCAAGCAGAAGCATTAGCCAGCTACAGAAGGGCTTTGTAACCTCAGGGAGTCCCCTGTTCCTCCTCCTCCTCTTTAAACTGGATGTGCAGTACCTGAGTTATCTGATGCACACATAGAGCCTGGCCCTCCTCTCCTTCTGCAGATGTGTCTGCTGCGTGGGTGTCTGGTTCTTGCCATGCCTTCTCCTGGACCCTGCACCCCAACAGGAGTGCCCCTTGCAAAGAACACCCTTATCCCACTGGCACACACTCATTTATACAAAACTGCTGTGGGAAAATTGATCATTTCTGTCTTCGCTAATTAGCTTGATGCCATATTCAAGACTCTGAGCAGCAACCCAGAAGTTCATGACCACATGAAAGAAATCCTAGGTGAAAAATAATAACAGTAATCAGTAGAAGAATTAATCTCTATAAGTGAAGTATCTGAAAATCTCATGGAACCTACTGTCAAGCAAGAATCAGGGCTGATAGATTCTGCCAGAAAACACAAAGTGCAACAACGAAAGCAAGCTCTTTTTAGAATCAGACAGTTTTATTATTTGCATGGACAAGCAAGGTGAGCCACAGGTGCCAGCTCCCTATGTCCCTTGCACAGGATGACAATCAATGGGGTCCAGTGACTAAAGAAGAAAACCAGAGATTGTTTCCAGGCCAAGAACATCATGCTGCAGCTACACAATTCACAGCCTGCAGCTCTCACATCAGGGGGCTGAGGTGGAAAGCCTCCAGACCTCATCATCATCCACTGGTGGGTGACCAGCAGAGACTTCCTTGTGGCAGCCTCTTTAGAAGAGATGAAAATGACAATGACAGTGCAGCTGCTCTGGGGCCCACATGGTTCAGGTGGAGACAAGCAGAATCACCAGGGAACAAGGGGAGACATTGCCCTAAACCCACAGAAAAGCTCCTGGAACTGATCATTGAAATGAGGATGGATGAAAGATGCAAGATCTGTACCCCAAACAGGTGTTTCTCTACCCTAGCTTGAACAACTGGAAATCAATATTTGAAAGACAGTACCAGGTACAATCCCACTCCCATGAAATACTTAGGTCTGAGTCTGTTAGAACAGGTAGAGGATGTGTGGGTAGAGGAGGACCTATGACTGATGCCACAAATCAAACATGAACTAAATGGAGATTTTTTTTTAAACCACTATGTTATGATTTGGAAGATTCAAGGGAAATAGAACTAAAAATGAACAGTTGTGGCCCCTGCCAGGGGGCAAAAGAATCTGTAACTGTACCTCACACTTTTTATAAAATTTATATCAGGATGGATCCAAATATAAAATGCAACCTGAATGTGTTGGCACATGCCAGTAATCTCAGCTACTCAGGAGGCTGAGGCAGGAGGATCACAAGTTCCAGGCCAACCTCAGCAATTTAGGCAGACCCTGTCTAAAAATAAAATAAAAAGCTGGGGGTGTAGCTCAGTGGTAGAGTATTTGCTCACTATACATGAGATCCCAGGTTCAAAAGGGGGGAAAAAAGAGAAAAGAATACTTCCAAACTTAAAAAGAAAGAGAGAAAGAAAAAATGGAAGAAAGAAAGAAAGAAGACATTGATAAATAGAACTCTGTCAGAATTCAATTTTTGGGGGGTGGGGGGAATATTTGTCCATAACACATTCAACATAGGATTTGTATGCTGAGCATGCAAGTATGTGGAAGTATATATCCAGTGTTTATAAGTATATGAAAAGTTCTTGAAAGTAAACAGTAAGAAAACAAACAACTCAGTAAAACTAGAGCAGCACCTAACCAACAGGATATATAGGTAGCAATAAGCACTTGAAAAGTGTCCAACATCATGAGTCATTAGGGGACTGAAAATAAGACCACCAGGAACTACCTCCTCACACCTAGTATAAAGGGAAAATGTTTTACAATAGTGGTGGAAATGAGAAATAAAACCAGCATTCTGGAAAACAGTTTGGCAGTTTCTTATAATGTTTCACTCACCACATGATCCATCTCTCACAGTCCTGGGCATTCATCCAGCAAAACAAAAACTTGTTCCCACAAAAAGCACAAGAATGTTCATGGCAATTTTATTGGTAATGCCAAATGGAAAACAACACAAACATCTATCAACAGGTGCACTGATGGACAAGCTGATGTATCTATACAACCCAGCAATAAAAGGAAAAAAAAAAACCTATCAATATAGGCCCTGATAATGTCATGGGTGGATCCCCAAGACAGTGAAGCCAGAATTGAGGGCAGGTAGTTAGGGTAGAATAGGGAATCCAGTGGAATTGAGGAATGGAGGCTCTCTGCGTCTGGGAAGTGGGAGACCACCCCTGGGAGAATGGAATGTCAATGTCTCCAGAGCCCTTTGATCACCAAGTTTCCCTGCCTCCTCCCAAGAGGCTTCAGGCAGGGAATTGCTAATTAAATGTCCCCTGGGTTGCTACTTGCCCACTTGGGATCACTTCATTTGGCCCTTCCCCCTGCCCATCTGCTTCTAACCCTTTTGCCATCTCAGCAGCACCTCCTGGGCCTGTAGTCACATAGGCAGGAAGGAGAGAGATAAGGGAGGAGAGAGCAGGAGATTCTATTCTATAAAAAGGACAGGGTGCGCTCACTTCTTAGGATTCCAGAACACCAGCCATGGCCCCCTTCTTTCTCCTGGGAGAAGTCTGTATTACTACCTTTAAAAAAAATCCTGTTCCATATGCTTGCCTCACTGTGCTTCTCTGGTTTTGTACTTCAACATCTGAGGAAGTAGAACTCGCCACCCATAAATGGCGGTATCAACATTATGGGTGGAAAAAGAAGCCACTCTCTAAAGACTGCATTTGGGGTCAATCATTTACCTAATATTCTTGGACAGGGCAAACTGCAAGGATGGAGAACAGACTGTGGTTTCCAGGGATTAGTAAGAAGTGACCACAAAAGGGACATAGGAGAGAGTTTTGGGGGGGTGGGTAAAGGAGCTGTCCTGTGAGAGACAGCATTAGAGAACCCGAAACAGGAGGGGCTTCAGGAACATGGATGTCTGCTATTGTGATAGCTGTGGGTCCCTCCCCTCCACCCAGCAGCCTCACAAAACCAGGACATCCAAGGGAGCAAGTGAAATTCTCTGATTTTGCACTGTGTGGGTATTCTTCAATGAATCAATTTCTACTATAAAAACACTTTCTGTGGATGCATGGCAATGCTGAGTCAAGAGATCTTAACTGCCTGACAATGTTTACAGCACACATGTAGAAATCAGCTGGGCAGGAGGCATGCCAGCTGCTACCCTGCCGGGGTGTGTCTAGGCTGGTTCCTACCTGCTGACTCCTCTGCTTCTTCCTTCTCATGCCCCTGAGCGTTTACCCTGGATAGTGTTAGGTCGTATTGGGCGGCTGCAGGGGGAGGGAACACGGTCACCTAGCAACACACTGTGCCAGAAGTGACCAATGAGGCACACCTGCTGACCCTGACGTCCACCTTGGGTCCACCTTTTCCTGGGCAGAACCCCTTGACCCCCTTCCTCTGTATAAAAACCCTGAGCAGCCAAAGCCACGTGCGATTTCTCCTGGCTCTCCCACTCCGACTTTCACCCCCAGGGGGCTGGAGATTTCGCCCGGGACACACATTCCAATAAAATCAAGCTACCACTATTGTCTGACTCTGGCGAGCGCACTCTTTTCGCCCACCTCCGCCTTTGGGACCTCTACCCGCCAAGTCCCCGCGTCGCCCTTTCTTCAGTTTTACATGCTATGGTGTGAATAAGTTAGATCTTATTTTAGGTAAGATTGACACTTCATTCACACTGTATTTTCCTACAGGACACATTGATTTTAATGCAGAAGGAACAGGTCATGTTTTCTGGCTTTATAGAGTGTTGTTCATTAGACATCCAGGCGCAATAATGAGTCAAATCTTAACATCGTAGCAAAATAATTGTCTCTTGGGCTTTATATCATGTAGCAACTCCTGATGGGCTTTTATAAACCTTTCTAAGACTAGTTTTGTGACATTTGGGGAAATTACTTGGGAGTTGCTAAACGAACTAGAAGAGAATAATTTTAAAGTTAATTAAAGCCATAGCATATAAACTCTACATCCTGAAAAATTTCTACCAAACATGTTACCAGAAAATGATTCAATTCAGTAGCAATTTATAAGGAATATAACTGGAGATTCCAATTTCCATGGTGTTTACATTATCAAAGACATGTATAGAGTCAGAAAACCTCCAGTAAATGATTTTTACATCCTTAGCCAATGTAGTTCTCTAAAATAGGGGAGCCATTAAGTTACTAACACCAGAGAAGGGAGACACTTGTGTCTTTCTAGAAGAATGCCTTTATTTTGCCAATAAATCCAGAACTGTCCAAGGAAAAATAGCTGAACTCCAGGAGAACATTGAGAAATGCTACTGGGAACAGCAACAGTCACCTCCCTGGAAACTTTTGGGCCAGACTCCCCTGGGTGCTCCCGAGGATGGGCCCTCTTCTTACATTCTTCATACTACTCTTAATAGGACCTTGTCTGGTAAATTGCCTGAAAATTCTTTTTACTAGATGGAGTAAAGGCCCTCACTAATGAGACTGTAAACCCACTCTTTATGAGCCAATACAGCCCTCCCTGCAAAGTTTCATCCTAAACTTTCTTCACCCCTGTTCAGCTCAAAAAAGTCAGAATGAACCATGCCCCTTATCATCATAAGACAAAAGGCTGGAATGTTAGGTCTTCAGGTCAAAGTAACTGCATTTTGAAAATCAGCCTGCCCACCCAGGCATGAACTTCCCAGTAGGCCCAGCCTGAGTCCCTAACTATCAAAACCACAGCAAAGACATCAAATAACAGTCACAGGGCCAGACAGGTTCTTTTTAAACTACTCTATTGTACGTGACTATGTAGTTAAGAAGTTTTCTCCAGCAAGGTGCTGTTTCTTGCAGAGGAGTGGCCTGGCAGACTCTCTTTGTCAATAAACCTTTGCTTGAACTCAGAGCTGTGTCTCTTGTAGATATTTGCACCAGCTACCCTAACAGTCTGAAGAGGTAGTGGAAGCTCAGAGAGGTAAGTACTTATTAAAAAAAAAAAAAACAAAACAGCTTGTAATTGTTATAGTTGAGCCCCAAAACCACGAAAAGGAATTGTGAGCACATTAGTTGAAACTATGAAGTTACTAAAGCCAGGAACAGAATCAGTCTCTTGGGAGTGTCAGTGGGGGTTGCAATACACAAAGGGAGGGAGACTCATTTTTAATTTGTAAAAATCATTTACTGGAGGTTTTCTGACTCTATACATGTCTTTGATAATGTACAAAGGATCCAGGTTGAACAAACAACCAGGAGCATCATCGGTTGTCATGATAAGCACAGTGAGGGCATAAGCATGAGTCCTATGGGCAAAGATCAGGTACATCACTGCACCAGAGAGGGCAACTGGAGCAGGCTAGGCTGGTGGGCAGGAGGTGCCTGAGTGGACCCTGAGGAAAGCTGAGTCACTCAGGTGACAGGCCAGGAAGGGCTGCAAACTGGGACGGGAGGCTGGGATTAGACATGGAGGCCTGGTTGGGACAATGTAGGAAGTGACTGTTGGGCTGATGGGGGGTGGCAGGGAGGGGAGTAGGTGCTGGAGGACACACAGGGCCAGGTCCTGGAGGGTGTCACCTAGAGCTGGTGGAGAGTCATCAGCAACTCTGTATGATGGGGTGGCCAGTACCCCCACAGAGCAGGTTCTTGCTCAGGAGGTGTGAGCTGCCTGGGAAAATGAAAAGTCTGAAATAAGCAGTAATAAATAAGACAAAGTCAGGCTGGGGAGATAGCTCAGTTGGTAGAGTGCTTGCCTCGCAAGCACAAGGCTCTGAGTTCAATCCCCAGCACTGGCAAAAAAAGAAAAAAGAAAAAGAAATAAGACAAAGACAAAGATCAGATTTAAAAAGAGAAGCACCTGATGAGTCTTTAGAAACTGGAACAGAACAACTGAAAAAGGCCCCAATTCTTCATTTAAGGGGGAGTACTTCAAAGGTAGGGATAACTGTTCAGTTAAGGTTTCAAAGGGAATAGTCTTGTTTCAGTGCTTGTTTCTCCCTGTGGCAGGGATCTTGCAACAAACAGGTTGATTGGCATTTGGCAGCCTACACCATCTCCAGAGTCTCTTTGGTCCTAAGATTGTGAGCTAAGACAGGGGACAGCATGATCCCAGCATTCTCAAATCAAAGGCTTTCAACTCAGGAGTCTCCAGAGGAGTGGCCTCCCTGCCTTAATGGCTTTAACAAACCATAATTTATATGTGTATACATATGGCCTTTAACAACTCTGAGCTGTGAAAACTCATAAGGAAAACCATTCCAAAGCAGGTCCCACTTCTGCCATCCTGGGGCATCTTCACCCCACACATTCGGGACCCTCAGTCATCAAGGCTGTGAGGCACTTGTCCTGGCACCATGTCCTGTAAACCCTTTATTACCTTTTTTATGAATTTATTTGTTTTGAAACAAATGTTGGCTTGTGGGTATCAGGGGAAAATCTCCATAGCCTCTTGCATTTCCACATGTATTGCAGTGAAGCAGTGACTGTCCTCATGCTCCACAATCTTTTCAAGGACATTGTGTAGTGAGCAGTGGAAGACAATAGTGCCTCCCTCCAAGGCAAAACAGAGCACTGGTCAGCATCCTGCTTTGTGATGATGCCCTCTACCATTTTCCTCCAGGATGAAGGCCAGGCAGGCTTACTGTCCACTTTCAAAAGGGGCTACTTACCTGGTTGCAGTGGTGCATGCCGGTAATCCCCAGTGACCGGGAGACTGAGGCAGGAGGATCACAAGTTCAAGGCCAGCCTGGGCAATTCAGCAATTCCCCATTTCAAAACGAAAATTAAAAGGTCTGGAGGTTCAGTGTTGAAATGCCCGTGGGTTTAGCCCCCAGTACAAAACAACAACAACAAAAAAGGTGGCATTTAAAGTACACTCCATTTCTATACCCCTGCTTTGCCTTCTTTTCCCCTAATATACAGCAACTCAGAAATGCTCTACCTCTTGCTCCTGTCTGTGTGTAGTTGCACTGCATATTCCAGCCTCGATTTCCCATGCAGAATATGAACACTGAATGTCCTTGTGCGGTTGAGATTTCCTTCTTTTTTGTGCTGTTTTTGCCTTGATTAATGGGCCTGGGCTTTGGTCAAAGGATCAACTGGCCCATTGGGCTGAGACTTGGCCAAACTGAAGCAAGACATGTGCTGGGGATGAGTGTGTCCCCTCAATAAGAGCTGTGCCTGGAGGTACAGGCAGTTTTATAGATCAAAATGATGTGCCTAAACAATCTACCCTCATAAACACACAGATATCCATTCCACTCAAGACCATTCTACTGTCCAGGAATTCAAGGCTCCTGTGCAGGTGGGCGGCAGAGGCACTCCCAGTTCTCAGAAAGTGATAGAACAATGTACAGAAGATTGATGGTGATGTCAAAAACACACAGCAGAGCTGGTTCTCCAACATTCCATTACAGGAACAGTATGGTAGCTTCAGGGCCATCCTGGTCTATGTGAGTCAGGCCAGGCAATGTAACAGTGCACTCTGTGAGACACACAGCAAATCTAAAAGAAGGTTGAGGATGGCAGAGAGAACAAGGGATGACTCGGAGGTAAGTCCAGGGGAAGTGAATTGCCATCTCTGTCAGGATGTATTCACAAAGAGGATTCCAATGGCATTTACACCACATTCCCTTCTGCAGGTGATCTTGGCACCCCCACCTTCATCCACTGGAACCCAGGCCCAGGCTGAGTCATCCAGGGCTCCCACTCAGAACCCAGCCTTGCAGCAGCCCTGGACACTGAGGGGCCATGATTGAGTCCCAGCTGCACTGAGTGTTGTACTCCCTGTCCCAGGGGCCAGGCCTGTGCAAGGGAGCCTCCAGATACTTCCAGCTCCCAGGCTTTGAGTCATTCCCAGCCTTCACATCTTTCCTGCTGAAGCCCCAGAAACAATGGAGCAGAGACACATTGCTCTTGACTCCAGATACCATGAAAATAGTAAAATTGTTCCCTTATGCCACTTCTTGTAGCATACTAGCACTTCTTGTGGCTACTAGCAAAGCAGCATTTCCCTAGGACAGAAAGTGGCACGTGGCCGTGAAAAGCTGCCCTGTGTGGAGACCAGCAATGCAGTTTGTCTTGGTCTGCAGACACTAAAAGATTGTGGAGGAAATGTTCAAGAAGGCTAGAGGGGCCTACATCTGACTTGGTGGAAGCTGGGGGAAGAGGAATGTAACAGAAACCTGAGAAGAAAGGAACTCTGAAGTCTGGTAGAAAGTTCAGTAACAATGATGCTTGCCATAATATTGAAAATGTAAACATACCTAATGAACTCATGGAGTTAATTGAAAATATTTATAGGCAGCATATTCTATGTAACAATTGGTTTGTTTTAGTCACATATAGTAGGAACAGAGATATAAGATGAAGTTAAAGGAAAATGTTCAGTTTCCAGGCCAATTTCAGGATAAATAAAACAGTTTCAAAAACTCCATCTCTTCTAATGGAACATTTCTCAAATTTTCAGAAAATTTCTTGTTAAAGATGAAATCACAGTGAGGCTGTTTGAGTTTCTTGAAGACCTTCTGCCTTTGTTTGTTTTTTGTTGCTCTAACAAAACACCTGAGGTTGGGTGCTTTGTAAGGAAAAGAAGTTTTTAGAGCTCAGAGTTTTGGAGCCTGAACTTCCTGAATGGGTGGCCCCATCTTCCCATCTCTGATGAGGCTTCCCAGCTGTGTCACAACATGGAGGGAAAAATGGTGGGGGCTCATGTGAGGGGACTCATGTGAGGGGGAGAGACCACAGGTGAGACAGGAAGCAGGAGACAGGGATCCAGTTTCCTTTTTACAAAAATAACAACCCTTTTTTCAGTCACCAGCATATTTCAAGAACTACATTAATCTGTTCCAAAGACAGCACCCCGAGTGACCCAACCTGCCACTAGCCCCTCCTCTTAAAGCTTCCACCACCTTGACCATAGCTCAGAGGCAGCACACCTGCCTAAGCACACAAGAGGCACTGGGTTCAATCCTTAGCACCGCATAAAAACAAACAAATAAAATAAAGGCATGCTGTTCATCTACAATTACAACAAAAAAAATATTTTTTAAAAAAGCTTCTACCACCTCAACACCACTACAGTGGGACCAATATTCTGGCATGTGAGCTCCTGGGGGACACACTCAAACCATGTCCAGACCATCACACCTCAGAAATGCCCAAGGGGATGCCACACAGGGCCTTTCAGCAAGACAGGATGCCCTCTGAGTGTCTCAAGGGCATATCCCCCAGACCTTCCCTGCCAAACACTAGGGTGCTAAGAATCTATAGTTTTGATGTTGTTTATGAGGTTACGATGGAAGATATTAAAAGGACACAGGTAAACAGCCATTTGAAGCCATACAGAGGCAAGGTTTCTTGCCTGTGGATTTGGGCTGCCTTACCCTCTCAGCACAAGATTGCATGACCAACCTGGGATCTCCTGCTAAAGACTCACATACGCAGATTGTGAAGATAAACAGCTGGGATTAGGTGCAGCTCTGCTGTTTGATGGAGATGCAGACCTAAAGAGTTATGCCAGCAATCTTTATTTATATATTTCTCATTATCAGATTAAAGACTCTGCAACCATTATTGTTTGTATTCAGGAAAGTTACAGAAACTAAGACATCTATGTAGCTTTTCCACAGGTGCAAAGTGCAGCACTAGGAGCATTATGTAGGTTCTCAAGAAATTCCATTGTTTAAAGTTACTGTGAAACAGGCAGGAACAGGGGAAACAGAGCTGGTGAAACATTGTGGTTGTCTAGCATGGAAATTCCTTCCTTCCCAGGAGCTGTGTGCCTGAGATCAAGGTCTGAGCTGATAGGACTCTTGCACAGAGCCTCCTCATGCAGGGCGTTGCCACTGCAGCTGAGCATCCCCAGGCACCGGGTGTGCCGCAGCCATGAGATCATCAGAGACCCCAATCTCAGTCACTGCTCTCCCATCTTCTGTCACAGTGCAGTGTGGTTTCTGTCTAGTGGGATGACTCCCCTCAATAAACATCCCAGTGGTCATAGCATGTTAAAGATAATTATAGTCAACAAAGCAGTGTTGGCTCGGTTGAAAAAGGAAGGATGACTCTGTAGGGACCAAGGGTGCTTGGAGTGGAGGCAATAAACATTGAGAAGCATTAACAGTCAGCAGAAGGGGCCAAGTCCAGAACCAGTGCTGCTACCCGTCCTTTATCCATTTAGGACAACTACTCATTAAAGGCACACAAGAAGCTGGACTGGGTGAAAATACAGAGATTGCTTCATATAATTGTGGAGGACTACAGACTCAAGAATCAGGGTGCATCAGAGAGCAGGAGATGCAGGAGAACCTATGGTCTAGTTCCAGTCCAAGTCCAAGGTCCTGACAGTCAGGACAGTCCCTGGAGTAGGTCCAGTCTGAAAGCCAGCAGGCTTGAGGTCCAGGAAGAGCAGCGATCCACTTCGAGTCTGAAGATAGGGGGAAAACACCACCACTGATTTCCCAGTTTGAAGACAGTCAAGCAGGTAGAATTCTCTATTACTCAACCCAGGGAGTCTTGGTCAGTTTGTGCTACTATAACAAAGTACTATAGACTAGGTGGCTTATAAACATCAGGAGTAAATTATGGCATTTGTCAGTAAATGAATGGAACTGGAGACTATCATGTTAAATGAAATAAACCAATCCCAAAAACCAAAGGCTGAATGTTCTCTCTGATATGTAGATACTAACACACAATACAGGATGGGAGGGAAGAATAGATGTTCACTGGATTAGACAAAGGGAAATGAAGGAAAGAGAGGAGGGAATGGAATAGGAAAGACAGTTAAATGAAGCAGCATAACTTTCATATGTTCATATATGAATACACAACCAGTGTAACTCCAAACCATGTATAACCAGAAGAATGGGAAGTTATTCTCCATGTATATATAATATGTCAAAATGCATTCTACTGTCATGTATACCTTAAAAAAATAAAAAATTTTAGACTTTAGTTGACCCCCCAAAAAAATAAATAAAAATAAAAAATAACATCAGTAGTTTATTTTTCACACTTTGCTGTATGTCTGAGGTCTGGTGCCAGGTCAGAAGGGTCACATTCTGGTGAGGCCCCCTTCCAGGTGCACACCACCACCTTCAGTTGTATCCTCACATTTCATCCTCACAGAAAGAGGGTGAAAGATATCTGGAGTTCCTTTTTATGAGCACTAATCCAAATTATGAGGGCTCCACCTTCACCACTAATCACCACCAAAAACCCCACCTGCTAATACCACCACAGTGGAATTAGGATTGCAGCACATGAATCTGGGGAGACATCATCCTTCAGTCCATTAAGGATATTCAGC
>JAJEJO010000615.1:278860-319347 GCA_020662805.1 Glaucomys volans | reverse complement strand
AATACAGCACCCATTCATGCTCAAAACACTAGAAAAAATAGGGATAGCAGGAACATACCTCAACATTGCAAAGGCTATCTATGCTAAGCCCACAGTCAACATCATCCTAAATGGAGAAAAACTGAAAGCATTCCCTCTAAAAACTGGAACAAGGCAGCGATGCCCTCTTTTGCCACTTCTTTCAACACCATCCTTGAAATTCTAGCCAGAGCAATTAGATAGACCAAAGAAATTAGAAAAATATTAATAGGAGAAGAAGAACTCAAACTATCCCTATTTGCTGATTCTATATTTAGAGGAGCTAAAAAATTCCACCAGAAAACTTTTGGAACTCATAAATGAATTCAGTCAAGTAGCAGGATATAAAATCAACCTTCATAAATCTAATACATTCTTATTCATAAGTAATGAATCTTCTGAGAGAGAAATTAGGAAAACTACCCCATTCACAATAGTCTTAAAAAAATAAAATAAAATACCTGGGAGTCAATTTAACAAAAGAGGTGAAAGACCTCTACAATGAGAACTACAGAACACTAAAGAAAGAAATTAAAGAAAACCTTAGAAAATGGAAAGATCTCCCATGTTCTTGGATAGGCAGAATTAATATTATCAAAATGGCCATACTTCCAAAAGAACTATACCAATTCAATGCAATTCCAATTAAAATCCCAATGATGGACCTCATACAAATAGAGCAAGCAATCATGAAATTCATTTGGAGGAATAAGAGACCCAGAATAGTTAAAGCAATCCTTAGCAGGAAGAGTGAAGCAGATTGTATCACAATACCAGACCTTCAACTACACTACAAAGCAATAGTAGCAAAAACAGCATGGTTTTGGCACCAAAATAGACAGGTAGATCAATGGTACAGAATAGAGGACACAGAGACAAATCCACATAAATACAGGTATCTCATACTTGACAAAGGTGCCAAAAACATACAATGGAGAAAAGATAGCCTCTTCAACAAATGGTTCTGGGAATACTGGAAGGCCATACACAGCAAATTGAAAGTAAATCCCTATCTCTCACCTTGCACAAAACTCAACTCAAAATGGATCAAGGACCTAGGAATTAGACCAGAGACCCTGCACCTAATAGAAGAAAAAGTAAGTCCAAATCTTCATCATTTCAGTCTTGGACCAGACTTCCTTAACATGACTTCCAAAGCACAAGAAATAAAAGCAGGAATCAATAATTGGGATAGATTCAAACCAAAAAGTCTTTTCTCAGCAAAGGAAACAATCAGCAATGTGAAGAGAGAGCCTATATAGTGGGAGAAAATCTTTGCCACATACTCGTCAGAGCACTAATCTCCAGAATATAAAGAACTCAAAAAACTCTACACCAAGAATCCAAATAACCCAGTCAATAAATGGGCTAAGGAAATGAGCAGACACTTCACAGAAGAGGATCTACAAGCAATCAACAGATATATGAAAAAATGCTCAACATCCCTAGTAATAAGAGAAATGCAAATCAAAACTACCTTAAGATATCATCTCACCCCAATTAGAATGTTTATTATCAAGAATATAAGCAACAATAGGTGTTGGGGAGGATGTGGGGAAAAAGGTACATTCATACATTGCTGGTGGGGTTGCAAATTAGTGCAGCCACTCTGGAAAGCGGTGTGGAGTTTCCTCAGAAAACTTGGAATGGAACCACCATTTGACTCAGCTATCTCACTCCTTGGACTATACCCAAAGGACTTAAAATCAGCTACTACAGTGATGCAGCCACATCAATGTTTAAAGCAACCAAATTCACTGTAGCTAGATTGTGGAACAGACCTATATGCCCTTCAATAGATGAATGGATAAAGAAACTGTGGTATATATAGACAATAGAATATTATTCAGCCATAAAGAATAATAAAATTATGACATTTGCATTAAATGGATGGAATTGGAGAAGAACATATTAAGTGAAATAAACCAATCCCAAAAATCCAAAGACCAAATGATTTCTCTTATAAGTGGTTGATGACCATAGCTGAGGTGGGGTGAGGTAGAAGAAGAAGGGAGAAGGGATGGATTGTATAGAGGAAAATGAGGGGTGGGGAGGGGGTGGAGAAGGAAAGATAATAGAATGAGACAAACATCTTTATTCTATGTATATGTATGAATAGGCAAATTGTATAATTCTACTTTGTGTTCAACCAGAAAAATGATAGTTGTACTCCATTTGTGTACAATGAACTAAAATTTAAAAAAAGAAAGGAACAGGGGGAGGGAAGAGGAGAGAAGAAGAGGAGTGTGGGGGCTGAAATGGAGCCAATTATAATCCATGCTTGTATAATATCAAAATGAACCCCATTATTAAGTCTAAGTAATAAAAAGATCCCCAAATTCTAACTCATTCCAGCATCATTAAAAAGCCAAATTCAAAGCCTCATTCAAAATCCAAGGCAAATTCTTCTCAGCTGTGAGCCCTGTAAAATAAAAAGCAAAATAAATAAATAAACAAATCAAGTTACAAGCTGGATACACCTCCGAGGTAGAGAGCTGGCCCAGCAAGCACAAGACACTGGGTTTAATTTCCATAAAAAAAAAAAAATAAAACCAATCAAGTTACTTGCTTCCAAGATACAAGGGCAAGACAGCAAGACAGGCACAGGGTAAAATAATTATGGACATTAACCAGTGAAAGGGACCATAGGCCACATGACAGGACAGATGCTAAGCTTCAAGCTCCCTAATTGGCACCCAGTGCAGACTACAGTGTCCAAGGGCCTTGGGCAGCCCTGCCACCCTGGCTTTGCTGTTCAAGCCCACATGGATGCTGTCCTGGGCAGTGCAGTGATGTCTGTGGCTTTCCTATTTGGTCACCATATGGTGCTGATTGCTCTGCTTGTCTGAGATGGTGGCAGCAGATCTACTCCCATGGCTCCACCAGGCATTGCCCCATGGGGGGATTTCTATGAAGCCCCCACCCCTGCAGCATCCAGACTGTCTCCCAGGTTTTCAATTAAAACCTTGGGGGGAACTTCCATGACCTTCTTGCTCTTGCATCTGTGTGCCTGCAGAACCAGCACCTCACAGATGCCACCAAGGGCTGCACTGGCACTAGGCTCACCTGGGCCTGCTTGAACCATGTCTGGAGCAGCCACAGAGCACTGTGTGGGAAAGCAGGGGACAGAGGCCCAAGGAGGCCCTGGATTGTGGGTCAGTAGAGAAAGCCCTGACTGAGCCCTTTTCCCAAAAGTTCTCTGTCCTGGAAGGTCTCTGGCCCTTTGATGGTGAAACAGATTTGCTGGTTTCTAGATGCCCTCAAAGCCTATCAAAAGGAGGGTAAGTCACTGAAGATGAGCTGGTTCTGCAGGAATGCAGGATGCTGGAGTTAGGGGTTCGTGGACGCTTCCACCAAGATTTCAAAGGAGGCCTGGGAGGCCAGACTAATAAGTGCAGCAGGGTCGGATTCCCTGCAGACAGCCCCTGAGAGGGCGATGTGTCAAGATGTGAGAAGGAAGCCATACCTGCTGTGGAGACTCCCAGGACTAGGGGATGCCAGTAACATGGAACATCTGATGAGGAAGCTGCAGAAATCAAGCAGAAATAAGCCAAGAAAGAGGCCCTGTGGGTGCAACCCGCAAGGCCATAGGGGCTCTTACTTGGAACTTGACACAGCAATTGCAATTTTGAAACACAGCCACATGACAAGACAGAGTAGTAGTTGGATTCCATTATTCCAGGTGAGCTGATGTGTTTTGAAGGGTTTCAAAAAGTGTTTTTGGGATTGGGGCTGTAGCACAGTGATTGGACACTTGCCTAGCATGTGTGAGGCACTGGGTTCAATTCTCAGCACCACATATACATAAATAAATTAAATTAAAGTCCATCAACACCTAAAAAAATCAAAAGAAAAAAGTGTTTTTTATTTGGAGGAAAAAGAAGTCGTTGGTAATGGGGTAATTCACCTGAATCTCCAGAGAAGCCCAGGTGATGGCACCATGCTGTACTCTGCAGAGGTTGGGGACATTTACCCAGTGGAGCACAGGGCCAAACAAGATTACAGCCTGCTTTGGGCTGCTGCCCAGTCTTAGCATTGGGGTTGTTGGTGTAGGTGTAATCCAGGTCTTATGACTTGCAGGAACCAGGAATCAAGGACATGATTCTTGTTCTTCCTCCACCTCTCTATCAGCTCAGTTTTCCCCATCCACAAACTTCCCTTAATTCAGTGCACATGGGAATGGTGTCAATTTCAGGGATTCAGTGCACAGTGAACACCAAAGTGCATGTCTGCTTGACCAGTGGGGCTGAAAAAGTTACCTATTCTCTCCAAAAGCAACACACTTTCCCAAAAGGCTGTTTTATTTCTGCTTTCCATTTTTCCTTATAAACTTGAACACTTTATCTCCTAGGACCTGGGGAAGTTACACACCAAATAAGCTAATACACAAAAACATAAATAATCTTTATTTAACTGGAGATGGGGAAGTAGAAGAGGAAGATAGTGACGATCTACATTACAGAGAAAGTGGTGTGGAATCAGGTGTCCTGAAACCTGCTGACCAAGGACATGAGCAGAGATTTTTGAGAGTTTCTTTTTTTACCACAGAAGTGGTAGTATAAAATTTTTAAAATAGTGACAAAAAGATCAAAGCAAATGTAGACTTTTCTACCCTACTAACATGGCCTTTAGATGAAGGCAAGGAATCTCATACATACAGTCATGAGGGCAGGGAGAGGACCAAACTAGTTTTTCTGCTATTAACAATGGTGAAACTGGATGAAACATAGAGGACCACTATTTTCAGGTAGTGGACAAAGGCAGCATAAGTTCTCAACTCCTCAAAGAACAGAAACTTACAAGGTAAATGCCTAGATAACCAAGCTCTCTGCCTGGGACACTTTCCCAGTTGAGGTACGAGTGGGAGGGATGGAAGTTGAGCCACACAGTCCTGCAGAGTTGTGGTTGCTCTCTGGACAGTGATAGAGTTAGAATTTTTTCAAGTGTGGCATCAAGAAGAGTGTGCAGAGGTGAGCCCAGGAGTCTATGTAGTGTTGGCCAAAGTTCCTCCAGGAGGGCCAGGAGGCAAACTAACAGGCAAGACTACCTAAAGCATACCTGAGAGGTTTGTCTTAAAGAAGAGCTACTTGTCTTATCTACACCCACAGGATTTTGATCAATGGAGTTGACAAAACAGAGAGCCCCAACGCCACTGAAAGAAGTCTGATGTTTCTCAGTTTGCCAGAAGTGAGAGACCCAGAAGGTTGTGTAGGCTTGCTGAGCCATAAGCAGGAGTGAGAGGAGAAGCGTGGGCCAGAATTGTTATACTTTTTTGTGATAAAGGCAGGGTTGGGCAAGAGATACAGACCAGGTCTGGCTAATTTGAGTAATGTCACCAGGCTCTGGGACATAGAGGTGGTCCCTAGCCCTGGGTTGACTTATGGCCGGAGAATTGTTGCTATGTGGCACTTAGGTAAAGGAGTTGGCTCAAAGCATGATCTCTGGATCACAGGGGGGATGTAAACTATTTTGGCAATTAGGTATATAATGAATGGATGTCAAAGAGAAATACAGATCCTAAGAAAGCACAAGCACCATAACAGTTGGGAGGCAAAGGAGTCATGATGATCAAAAGTAATGCAGGATATTGGATTGGATTCTGCAGTAAGAAGTAGATATTAGAGAACAACTGACAAAATTAGAATCAAGTCTGTATATTATTTAATAGCATTGTGTCCATTTTCCAGTTTGAAGAACTGAATTAGGATTATGCAAGATGTTACACAGGGGTACAGTGTGAAAGATACATAGAAGTTTTGTTCTTCTTCACAACTCTTTTGAAGTCTGAAATTATTTTAAAATAGTAAGCTAGAAGATATGTGACACATACAAAAATATTAGTGGGGAGTAATCACAACCATTCCCCAAAGATATAATCAGGAAGCCCTATGGGGTTACTCATGTCTGAAATTGCAATCACCAACTCCTCCTCTTTTCTGTACTATGTGTCTAGGCTCCCTGGGCTTTGGCATGGTCCAGGGGATTATCTGGAGTAATTTGGAGTAAGAAGAGAGTTCATGGGAATCCTTGAGGCACAGGTAAAATGACTCTACCATCCATAACATAACTGACCAATTGTTGGGCCAGATACAAGAGCAAATGCATTTGGATCATTTCATAATGTGATGGACATATTGTTAAAACCCAGGGAGGCAATGTTCTAACTACAACACATAACCCAGATAAACCACTAAAGATGGAACTGGTCCAGTGTTGTGACTTGCATAGGATGTGTCCACCAAAATCTCAAATTAATACAGGAATGTTTAGAGGTGAAATGATTGGATTGTGACAACTGTAACATAATCAGTCCATTCTAGATTGAATAGATGGACTGGGTGGTAACTGTAGGTAGGTGGGGTGTGGCTGGAAAAGATGGGTCACTTGGGGTGTGTCCTGGAAGGGTTCATCTTTCCTCTTGCCTTTTCCCCTTCTCTTCTTCCTGGCTGCCCTGAATGTAGTTCTCCTTCATCAGCCCCTCCCACCATTTTGTGCTGCTGCATCTTGAGCAATGGAATCAGCCAGGTATTGACCAAGATCTCTGAAATCATGAGCTCCAAATAAACTTTTTCTCTGCAGCCAGGATAGGTCAGGGTCTTGCTGACCACATGTGGCTTCCCTTGGAAACATCAGGGATGTTTCCCTCTCCAATAACCCCCTTCCTTGCAACTTGTGCATTAGCTAACTTTCTGTTCTCTAGGTCCTCATTGATCCCACTGATTGGGAGGTCATGTGGCCCAGAGTTGTAAAGCCCTTAGAGAAGTCTCATCATTCCTTGGGCTGAGCTAACCTCAGAGGGCAAAAAATAAATATTGGCCATTTTCCTTGGCTCTTTTTATTCTTAGTCTCTAAATGTTGGTTTTAAACATCTAGCAGGCCAGTTCCACTAGCCCAAAAGTTCTAGGTTTGAACTTTAATGTCTGTAATTTTATTTACCCCTTTCATTTAATTGAGGTCAGTATTATACTGGAATTCAGCCTTATATTTTGTTAGCCTATGGGTGATGGCTTATTATCTGAAATTAACTCAGGTTATTACATTAGAAATTGTACTTCTGTAAGCACTGACAAACAACAGTTATAAAGTTTACAAGGAAAATACAAAATGAAATTAACAAGAGTAAAAACATATTTCATTTGTATAATAGCTATGAACCAAGAAAAATACTTTTTGTAATCCCAAACCCTTATTGAGTTACATATTTTATTCCCAATTTATTTTAAAATCACAGTAATCTTTGTAACAAAACAATATATCTTTTAAACTTAACTTCAAATGAACTTGACTAGTTATCTTAACATGGAATAAGGTGAGAGGCAATCTTGACTCAGGTGAGGTGGCCTCTTGATAAATTTTAGGTAAGGTTTTATTTCTGAAGCTGATCTTTCCCTCTTTCTTAAACATTATTTTACAAAGTTTTTATATATTGTTTCCTGAGTCTATATGAATATCAGTTAACATAATCCAGCATTAAATCTAAAACATGAGTCAAACAAGCTATTAACTCCTTTTGTGAGAAAGTGGCAACATGTCTTCACATCCCATATTGTCAATCTTTAAATAACCCAGTCTCTCCTTATTACCAATCAGGCATTCAAGTTCCCATCCCAGTGTAAAGAGTAATACAAGATTTTATAGATAACTTATTGGTGACAGGTTATTTTTTTCTAAATACAAAATATTAAGTGATGTAAAAAAAAATCCCCAACTAAATTTGTCATTTTTATATTATCCTTAAAGAGACTACTCTACAGAAAATCTTAGTTTGGAGAACAACAGCTTGGTAAAGTGTTCTCCTAAACCTTATATTTTAAAGACTTGTATCCTTGGAGGATGTAAACACACCTAATATACAAAGAAGCCAGTAACAGCATCACAATTACACCGATGTCTTTATATTAACCCAATTTAACTTCTAAGAAAAATTCAGAATTTGTAGTATAGCCTAATAATCTAAAATGATAGTTGTTTGTTTAACTGGAATTCTATAAACCTCAATCCCTTTAAAGACTAGTTCCACTAAATAATAAAACCTAACAGACACAAAAAATTATCTTGATACATAAGAGCAGACAAATGTTTTAAGAAATCCTTGTTACTTCAACACAGATAATTAAGTTCTGATTTATTTCAGTACATTCATATTTGACCTTAGGAAAAATGCTTAAATAACTTCAACTGATTGTGCTAATTATAGCCAACTTAATCACATACAAACTTTTTGAGATTTACCCTCCACAAACCTTGTGTAATATACTTAGACACTCTACAATTTGTTTACTTTTCCATACAAAAAGGACTTCCTTATCCAGAAACATTTCCTGTTCCTCCTAATATTTTATATTTCTATTACTTGAATTTTCTTATATCTCTTTCCTAGTTGCTGACCTTTTCTTAAAGGTACATTATGAAACAATCTTCAGGAAATATATGAATTTTTCTAATCACTCCATTTTAATAAGATGAAAGACTTTGTTATTCACACAACTGAAACTTTTTATACTTTTTGCACATAGAATTATACCAGTTAGAATTTTTTAAATCTTTTTGCTAATTTTATTATAGTATGTCAATTTGTATTTCTTGTGATCTGAGAAACATCAAAATTCTATTTTAAATTTATTATTAAAAATATACACTATTGGTGGCAGTTTAATTAAAGAGCTTCTGAATGTTAAAAAAAATCATACAAGAAACCATTGTTTTTGTTTTGATTTATTACAAAGAGTTTTGTGTAAAATCAAAATTTAGAGTAGTGACAAACAAACCAAACATTTACAGTGTAGATATTAAAATTTAACCTCTAAAGGAAGATTCAGTGTATTGAATGTAAATATTATTAACTAAACAAAAGCATCCCCCCCTCCCCCGTTCTGTTCAACAATGACCCAAAGGGTATTGGTGAGAAATGTTTCTGTGATTTCTTTCTCAAGAGAATGCATGGAAGGGAAGTTTGTTCTTAGAAACATCTAAACTGGGTCACTAAATTCTCACAATACTGCTTCCAACATCACTTGAAAAGCCACCACTCTAAGAACCAGAATTCCAAGTTAAGCATTCTTTTTGTTTTTTTCTATAGCTATTCTCTTTTAGCATTACAAATGCACAAATTACTCATACGCTATGATTTTAAGGTCTGTTTCCTTACTTTTTCTAAGATACATACAGATATTAAATAATTTGGGGTGTAGCTCAGTGGTACAGCAGTGCCTAGCAGGCACAAGGCCCTGGGTTTAATCCCCAGAACCGCCAAAGAAAATTTTTAAAAGATATTGAGTATGCATTTCCCTAAGTTATTTTTAACTTTTATTACAATGTCGTAAAACTGACCCAGATTTGTTATTTTACTTTTTAATTCCAATCAGGTAAATATTCTCGAGAACTATGTATTTCTTTTTATGTAACCAACTAGGAAGATAGTTTTGAAATAGTATTTGCAAAAGCAAATATAAAGATTTAGACTTACTTTTCAGTATTTTAAACATTCAAAAGACCAAAAGGAACATAAATCAAGTATATTTGTAATATAAATATTGTGACAGGCTGACAGATTTGACTCCATAGAAATGTTGCAGGCCAAGCTTTATGGGCAATGACTAAACAGACTCCATTTGCTCTGAAACTCCATGTTATGTAGGAAATGAGCTTCTCCCATGGGAATGCCCCACCTCTGTACCTATCATCAGTCACATAGCATAACATGTTTAGCAATACAAAATGACAATTCTTATGTGATGAAAAATTGTTCTCTTTTGATTCCTATTTCTCCTAAACAATGCCCCATGTGAACAGTGATGTCAATAATGAGTGTGTGGATGTTAGTAACCATTCTTTTGTTTGTACCTAGGTAGGATCATTTTGACCCACTTCACCCTCTGCTGATGATTTCATGATGTTAGTTTGTAATTTTGAATCATAACCACAGACACTTATGATTGATGTGATTTTTGGTGTAAGAACCTCTACAACCCTATGCTCGGGGCTGTTCTCCCAATAGCCATTTTTGGGGCATTGTGTGAGACAGTCAGCCAGCCAGCTTAATAAAGACTCTCAAATTTGGACTTTGGTCTGGGGGCGATCAGTCTGTCTTAAGTTGCACCCCATAACAATATATGACACAGAGACATTAATTTTTGGCACCACCTAAAAAAATTCTGGCAATATCTTATTACCCTCCAGATCTTTGGGAATTCTTAAAATTTAAAACCATTAGCCGGGCACGGTGGCGCACACCTGTAATCCAAGCCACTAGGAAGGCTGAGACAGAAGGATCACAAGTTCCAAGCCAGCCTCAGCAATTTAGCAAGGCCCTAAGCAACTCAGTGAGACCCTGTCTCTAAATAAAATACAAAATAGGGCTGGGGATGTGGGTCAGTGGCCACATGCCCCTGAGTTCAATCCCTGGTTCAAAAAAAAAAAAAAAAAGAACAAAAAATTTAAAACCATTACATTGTTAATTTTCCTGTAGATGAAAAATAATTCAAAAATTTGAACTGGGATTTCAAAAGCAATGATTACTGTTGGTAACTTTGTTTTTAGTGAAGACCCAGAAACAAAGCAATCTTAAACTCTTATCTGTTTAACCAATTTAAGTTGAACATTTTTAAATGTTTAAGTCATGTGGACTAAAATTATTTGGATCCATTTATTAAATTAATGAATACTCATTATCTGTAAGCCAGTTTTAATATCATGTACACAACATATAATACACAGATGTACACAAATATACATAAAACCAACAGGAAGACTGGGGCTATAGCTCAGTGGCAGGGCACTTGCCTAGCATATGTAAGGCACTGGGTTCAATTCCCAGCACCACATAAAAATAATAAACAAAACTGAAGGCATGCTGTCCATCTACAACTACAAAAATAAAATAAAATAAAATAAAATGAAATAAAATAAAATAAAAAATAAAACCAACAGGAAACAAAGATTTTATAGTTTTTTTTTCCCCTGAGTAACTTACCTCTGAACAAAGAAAGCAGGAAAAACAGGACTAAAAATTCCAGCTGGACAAAATCAAAATAATTGGACCAAAACATATTACTTTAGGTGTGCAGGACCAAATGTGAAGCTATTGCAGAACCCCTGAGGTTAAACAGGGCAGATTTTGAAGGAAAAAATGACACATCCATAATTACTCCCAAGCTGTCATTGTTCTCTAAACCATTCCTTGTTCCTCCCCAGAAAATAAAATCTAAATGTCCTTTGGCATTGCTCTGATTTCTTCCTTAGCATGGACAGTGAGGGACAGAGGGCAGGTGGAAGAGTGGGAGCCACTGCAGCTGGCTCAGCTTCTCTTCCTCCCTCATTGTTGGCATCATTTCCAGAGGAAGAAGTTGGGGCATTGGCCCTGAGGAGGCATAAAGTTTGAATCAGCATGCTGAAGGCTTTAGGACAGCTTCCTGAGTCCAAATAAAACAACAGTGCTTTATCATCTCCTGAGTTCTTTTTCCCTTGTATCCTAGGTCTCTTTCTAATATCTTAACATAAGGCCCAGAGGTCCATCTGGCGTAATTCCCCTGGTGGCATCTTCTTTTTCTAGACTAGAGAGTTTTTTTTTCCTTTATTTTGTTTCATTTTGTTTTAAATTTGGAGGTTCGACTCCCTAAAAGGTGATTTCTTGCACTCTTCCCCATCCTGCTGTCCTGAGTGTGATCTTGGCTTTCTGAGTAAAGGCTCAATCCCCCCTTATGCCAAACTGGATTAAAGTGGAAAAAACTGCAGGCAATAGGGCATCCCCTGATGTTCCTGGGTCCATCAGACTCTCTTATCAGGTATTTGCAGGAAATTACAGAGTTAACCCCTGCAGTTTGAGGCAACACCTGCATTGTCCCAAGGCAGAATGCAGACCTACAAGCATCCTTGAAAGGTCCAGGACCTGTTCTAGTTGGCCTGTAGATCCCCTCCATTTGTTCCTATTGTTTTCTAGCATTGGGGAGGAACTTGGCAGGATGCCAGAGCACAAGAACAGATAAAACACCATTTATGTCCCACAGCAGCTTGGATTTAAAAGTGACATACCCGCCGCCTCCATCTCAAACTAATTTGAGCACCTGCTCATGTAGCTCTTTACCTAGTGACCCCTTAGAGGGTCAATCTATTCTGAACAAAGGCAAATCTATTTCATAGAAGGTCTGAAGATTTCTGGGAGTTCCTTCAACTCCATAATCTCCATAATACCCCTTTCTTATTAATCATACAGTCTAAAACTGTAGGTTTAGAATAGGTTCCCTCCATGTTCCATCCGGTGCTGGTGTCATAAGGCAGACATGGGGGGTTCACACAGGACACCCTCCTGGCCATGACCCTGAAGGGGGCTTAAATGCTTCTTGGCTGAAGGCATTTAAACTCTGGGCCTGGTCAGAGGTCCTATTACAGGATGTGAATTGCTGTTATGTCATATGAACCACAGATTAGGACTCTGTAGCACAAAGCCATGAAGCCACAGTAGTTTTGCATTCACTCACACATGCACTCAAGAATATAAAACCTTGTCACCCCGTTTTGGGAGTCCCCTATGCTGATGACCCCCTTGTGGGAGTCCATGATACTGATGGCCAGTTTGTGGGTGGCTGTGGGAAGGGATCAAGCTCCCCCTCTGTGCTCTGGACAGGCCTGACTGAGGCCACTGGTCCCAGGAATTTACCTTTTTCCTGATGATTGTGCTGGACTTGATCCAACTCTCCAGGGAGTCTGGGTGGCTGTCACTGATGTGGATGAATAGGTAGCTCAGGTGAAGGAGATCCCAGAATTATCAGGCAGCACCATCTTGCTTGATTTGAGGGGCACAACACACTCTGGCATAAGCAGCTCACCACACTGGTGGCTCAAAGGGTCAGCATGGTTGCTGCTTTCTGGTCAGGAAACCAAAATGTTAAGGGAAACAGACCAGTTGGGAGGCAGCAACTGGCACTTGGAGAGAACTCCAAACTTTATTTTACACTGGTGGACCCAGAGGAGAATAAACTCCAAACTCCAAATTCTGAGCCTTGACCCATAGTTTCTCACAACATTTATAGGTTATTTGGCATCATCTTAGACCTGTCCTGTCTTTGTTTTCTCTCTCTCTCTCTCTCTCTCTCTCTCTCTCTCTCTCTCTCTCTCTCTTTAAAAAAATTCCTAATGTTCGTGATTGAAGGCCTCTGTGGGGTCTCTAACATAAACCATATTTACAGAAACAGATAAGAAGAAACAGCTCCTCTCACGGGCATCTGTTAAATCTCTAGCCTTGAAAGCCTCACACAGGGTTGTTTACATTTCAAAGGGAAAAAGTCAGAGTCTTAGAGACAATTATTCACAACTAAAAATGCAGGAATTCCTGGTTAATTAGGTTTCCTGAAGAAAGCTCCCAGAAGGGGATGGAAACTGACCCTTTCCCCAGGCAGTTGTTTCTCAAGATAATGTTCTTGTAATTTCATTTTTACAACCAGGTCTGGTTTTGCCATCTCATACAAACTCATTTGAGGGAACTTTTTTAAACAAATCTTCATGACCTTTTTCTGCCCTAGCCCATCATCACCTCTTCTACATGAAAAGTAGTCTGCATGGTCGCTGTTTCCTTTGTGCCCTTTTGGGCTGGAGAATGTGGATGTGATGAAGTCTGTAATTCAGGATTTCATTCCTTTTTATGTTGTGTTTTGTTTTTGTTTGGGGAATTTTGCTCTTTCACCAGTGTAGGTAATAGTTTCCAGGAGCTCCAGCTGCAAGCTGGGAAGAGGCTGCATGATTGTAATCAAGAGGTGACCATGTTAGGTGACAGGTAGATGAAAGCAGTGGGAACAGGAGGTTAAGAGAATCCAATAAAATGGGTCCACTGTGTCAACTCCCCACCTATATGATTTCTTTGCCAAAAAGCAATTCACCTGCAGCCCCCCCCCCCCACCTAAGGGGACAGAATATGTCACATTCTTGAGCAAACAGAGGCAGGGGTAAAAGTCTGGCTGTCAGTGTAGGTAATGAACAATGGGGGCCCAAAGAGGATAAAGGTAAAACTCGTGAAAGGGGCCCCGCGGATAAAGCTCCCAAAGGCAGCGGGTGGTGAAAGAAGTAAGCTCACCAGGGGGGTTTTCCAGAGTCAGACAAAAGTAGTAGCTTGATATATTGGAATGTGTGCCCGGGCAAAATCTCCAGCACCCCCAGGGTGAAAGTCGGGGTGGGAGAGCCAGAAGAAATTGCATGTGGCTTTGGCTGCTCAGGATTTTTATACAGAGGAAAGGGATCAAGGGGTCCTGCCCCTTGGGGTAAGGTGGATCACTGGAGCAGGACCATTCAAATGTAAATGACAGAGGTCCTGTGCTAACTCATCTTTCTCTGACTCTGAATCCTCTCCAGTCTTTTGCATAGAGACCCTTCCTGAACCTTTCTGTATTCCTTTGTCTAATGGAATGCGCCTTGGCTTTGCCTCTAAATTTTGTCTCTCCTTGTTGCTTAACATGTTTCCTGTAGACAAAGAGGTCCTGGAGGATGAGTATTCTGACTTTTAGATCTAAATCTCTTAACAGCGTTTCTAAGTTCCATGATCAAATCTCCTAAAGTCCATAATTCATTATTTTGGTCCAAATACAAGCAATTCTCTATTACAATTAAAACTCTTTCTACATTTTCAATTGTACTTCTAGGCATGTTAGCTGAAATGTAAAGCTCGTGAAAGGGCGGTAGGTAAAGTTCGCAAAGGCGGCGGGCAGCCAAAAGGAGTAAGCTCCCAAGGTGGGTTTACCAGAGTCAGACAAAAGTCTGACTTGAGATTTATTGGAGTCTGTGTCCCGAGCGAAATCTCCAGCCCCCTGGGGTGAAAGTCGGGGTGGGAGAGCCAGAAGAAATTGCAAATGGCTTCGGCTGCTCAGGGTTTTTATACAGAGGAAAGGGGTCAAGGGTCCTGCCCAGGAAAAGGTGGACCCAAGGTGGACATCAGGGTCAGCAGGTCTGCTTCATTGGTCACTTCTGGCACAGTGTGTTGCTAGGTGACCATGTTCCCTCCCCCTGCAGCCGCCCAATTTGACCTAACATTCCGACCTTTTTGGTGACATAGGGCGCCAGAGACTGTCTGGCTACTTCCTGCATGGTTGGGGGTGTCGTGGGAAAAAAAGATTTCGTGGTCTAGGTCGGTGGGGAGGCGGCTGTCAGGGTGAAGGAGCATTTGGTTGTATGGCATTCTGGCAACCTTACTCATGCAGCTCTGGGCAAATTCAGATGCAGGAGAGTTTTCTCAATGAGTCCAGTTTCTCAGTCTGGTTTCGTTGATGCAGTATTCTTCCTCTAAGAATAGACATGTTTCTCCTTTGTTCACTGTCAGAAGATCTAGTGCTCAGCGGTTCTGTAAGGAAACTTGGGCAACAGATGTTATTTGTCCCTGTAGGAATACCAGGGTTTTGAACAGGCCAGATTATTTCAACTTCACTATATAGAATCAATTGAGGAACTAAAGAGGAGGACACACAGAAAGCAACGGGCATATTGGGATCTAATTCTTGTCAGAGTACCATTACATCAGAAGGAGAATCCTGGAGGAGCAAATGTGGGAGAAGAGAAGAGACCTGTATGGTTTGGTAGCAAGGTGCTGAGTTAGAGAAATTGTAACAGTACGCAAAGTTCTCTGAGGAGTTGTAAGAAGGGGAACTCTCTCCAAAGGTGAATAGGGGTCCTTTGAGCCTTTGAGGAAGTACTAAGGGGGGTACTCATAGGAACAGCTGTTAGCAGGGTCCGGTCCAAACCTGCACAAAGAAAACAATCTGAGATGTTATTAACTTTGGAGAGATTGAGAAGTCAAAGACCTTGATATATCAGACTAAGACCTGAGAAAGGATTAGCATTAGGGTGAGTAGCTGCATTGATCTGGAGTTGGATCTCCATTTCCTGCTCCTGGATGGTTAGATGAACCTGAAGAACCACCTGAATATAAACTTTTAGATTCTAAGTGAAGCCTCGGGACAGTTGGCTGTTGTCCCTGTGTAAACTTTACCATCGAGGATTGAGGTTGGTAGGGTGATGTTGAGGCTTCTGGAGACTAGTTGAACAGTCTGAGAGGTGAAGGCTGGACTCTCATCTGACTGGATGGATGCAGGAAGTCTGAATCTTGGAATAACTGCTCAATGACAGCAGGCGATGTCAGCAGTTTCCCTGGGGGTAGGGAAGGTTTCTATTCAGCCTGAAAAAGTATCAACCAAGGTAAGTAAGTAAGGGAGTTTTTTTGCATCTGAGCATATGGGTGAAATCAATCTGCTAGTTTTCACCTGGAAAACTGTTCCCTGTCAGCTGTCAAGACCTAAAGGATGTAGGATCCTCCCATGTGAAGGCAAAGAGGTAACAGGAGTCAGGGTGAAGAGGAACTGTAAAGAACACATCTTTGAGATCTAGGACTGTGAAGTGAGTGGTTGAAGGGGGATGTGAGAGAAAAGAGTGTAAGGGTTTAGGAACCACTGGGTGGATGAGAAGAGCTGCCTCATTAATTAGGCAGAGGTCCTGGACAAAGCGATAGGCTCCTGAGGGTTTACATACAGGCAACGTAGGAGTATTACAGGGGGGAGTCAGTAGGGATGAGGAGTCCCTGAGTAACTGACATATGATGGGTTTAAGTCCTTCCTGGAAACTGAGGACATGAAGGAAACTTAGCATGAGGTTTCAGTTAGATAAGGACTGGCTTATGGTGGGAGGTGACAACTGGCTTGGAAGTGTCCCAGACTTGGGGGTCGACCAGGTCTGGTGGTAACAGTATGAAAGGTGGTGTGGGAGAGGGAGAGAATGTAAGAAACAGAGTTAGAAGAAGGTGAGTAGTAATACGCTTGGGAAAAAGTTATAGGGTGGCTCCCAGAAGTTGGAAAACATCTCTGCCTAGGAGGGGGACTGGACAGTTAGGAATAACCAGGAAAGAGTGTGTGAAAGAATGTCCCTCCAGGGCACAGGGACTGGGCAGTAAGGAATAACCAGCAAAGAGTGTGTGAAAAAATGTCTTCCCAGGGTATAGGCTAACTTAGCTGTTCTGTTTGGCATGGAGGGTTTCCATCAATTCCCATAACCAAAACCTGGGAAGGAAATTAAACAAAACAGAATAGGTACCTCCTGTGTCCATATGGTTACCCTGGAGTATGCCCTGGGCTTAGTGATCCTAGAGTTCAGGCTTCTTCAGTCTTCTTCGAATTTCAACAGTTTAGGGGAAGGGACCACCTGGATGGTCACACCCCTGCATAGAGGCGCTAGGGAGGGGCCAGCCATAGGGTAGTCAGTTTCCCAGTGTGTCCTGCTTGTTCGCTTGTGGAAACAACTTGGTTGGGGTCATGGCTTGACCCTGGCGGAGAGGACAGCTGGCCCTCCTTTGGAGTTCTTGCTGGAGCAACAGGCCCCAGGTTAACTACCAGGGACTGGACTGGAGTGTTACCTTTTTCTGTAAATAAGCTTGCCTCTTAGGCATTGTACTTTAAAGGCCATTTTTACAGGATTTCGGATAGGGGTTGGTAGACTTCTGTAAGGCAGTTCTGGATTTTGGGTAATTTCCCTCACTTAATATAAGTAAAGGAGTCAGAGAACGATGAAAGTGAGTGAGGAATTAAGAAAGCATATTTGGAATTAGGCAGTGGTGGTTTTGTATTTGCACTGCATAAGTGGCTTTGCAGCATCCATCAGGTTTCAGCATAAAGCGGCTTCCACAAGGTGAACATACAACTTCTAACACCTGTAGACACGAATGGGCAAAGGCCAAAGAGACAGAGGAAGAGTAGCAGTTCGCAGGAGTGTTTGGAAGCTGGGCCCTGCGGGCGGGGTTTGGCAGGGGGAACAGAGAAGCAGTGGCTCTATCGCCGCACCTTTGCGGAGCCAGCGAGCAAAAAGTAGCACACCGGAGGGAAAGTGCTTCTTTGCAGGCTGGTTGCGCGGGCTGTGCTGGGGGGGGCGGTGAAATAGCCAACTCTGTGTTTGGCCGCGCGCGCGGGCTATGCGGGTGGAGGGGTGAAATACAGAGGAAGCAGCAGGGGGAAGCGGCAGGAGGAAGAGGCGGGTGCATAGTTGATGGACACGCAGTCTCAGCCAATGCCGGCACGGAAGCCGAGAGGCAGGAGCAGAGGGCATTTCCGGTGTGTCCGAAAAAACATGGAGGAAAAGAAAGCAGCGATTTAAGTAGGGAAGCGGACAGAAAAAGGAGAGGTGGGGGTGGGACACAGATTTCAATAAAATCAAGGCTCCACGTGTCTATTTAGTGAAATTACAGTAGCGGCGACCAAAAGGTTATGCAGTCGCCGCGGTTTCGGCAGAAGCCGAGGGGCGGGAGCGGAGCGTTTCCTAGAGTCCTCCAGCCTTACTCCAGGAATGAATACAAACAAGAGGAGAGCCCTCCTCTGGTCGTGGTTCAAAAAACAGAATGGACCAGCCATGGATCAGGACGTCTCCTGGTCCACGGGGGCCCAGAATGGAGAAAACGGGGAGCTAGTGGAGTCTGGAACGTCTCCCAGGCTTCCGTGCCCAAATGGTGGGGGGGTCTGTGGCGTGGGCGACTTACGGACAGACCGGTGGTGGGAGAGTGACTGGAGGAGGGTAGGAAAGGCCACTTACCCAGTTCTGTTGGCCAGATAAAAGGGACTTCTGGTTCTTTGGAGGAGAGAGTGAACCTCTGTAGAAGTCTGAGCTCTCTCCCGGGTTTCCGGCACCAAATGTAAAACGCGCGAAAGGGGCCCCATGGGTAAAGCTCCCAAAGGTGGCGGGTGGCGAAAGAAGTAAGCTCACCAGGCGGGTTCGCCAGAGTCAGACAAAAGTAGTAGCTTGATTTATTGGAATGTGTGTCCTGGGCGAAATCTCCAGCCCCCCAGGGGTGAAAGTCAGGGTGGGAGAGCCAGAAGAAATCGCACGTGGCTTTAGCTGCTCAGGATTTTTATACAGAGGAAAGGGGTCAAGGGGTCCTGCCCAGGAAAAGGTGGACCCAGGTGGACGTCAGGGTCAGCAGGTTTGCCTCATTGGTCACTTCTGGCACAGTGTGTTGCTAGGTGACCGTGTTCCCTCCCCCTGCAGCCGCCCAATTCGACCTAACAATAAAAACTGGTTATCAAAGAGAGAACATGGGTTCCTAACCTCAGTGATCATGCTTCTGGGTTACTAATAATTAATCTCCAGGTCCAGGCCTTTGGTCATATATATGGAGAAGAAAGAGAAGACAATAATTAAGGAGGTGGGTTCTGGGGTCCATAAATGAGCAAGATGCACCCCCTCCCATGGGCTCTCAGCTTTGAGGCCCACTTCTCTTTGGAGAAGACTGACTTAATTTGCTTTCTACATTTGCATCAGAATCTCTTAGGTGTTTAATCTTCAACACCGGGCAAACAAGGACCCATTCCTGATCTGGTATCAGCAACAATAGGAATCTCAATTGGACTTCTGTTGTATTCTCACCACTCGGTTTATTTTTTAGCAGTTTAATGGGGACATTTTATAGACTTGCATTTTGTGTGGAATTGGATCCTCCACTTCAAATAAGGTAATTAACATCACTTAAAATAAACCTTGGACAAAATATTGAGACCTCAAAAATTTCAATTCATTTTTTAGAACAGGCTGAAATTTATTTTAAAAAATAGGAAACAAATATAGCTTCCATATACCACAAATCCATTTTCTCATATTATTAATTTCTCAAATAAGTGTGGTACATTTGTTATAATTAATGAAGTAATATTGACACAGTGCTACTGACTAAATCCTGTACCCTATCATAATTCCCAGGGTTCTTCTTGAGAGAAGAAAATGGGAGGTATCAGGGGACCCATTGAGGAAGTTCAGAACCAGTTTCCAGAAGGTTGTTCAACACTAGAAACTGTTGGGTATATATGAGGTTAAATATGGAGCTGCAATGAAACAAGTGAATGAGAACCAGAGAGCCCATAAAAGCAGCTATGTCCTAGTACCACCCTCCACCCAGATGGGAAACACTCCTTCCCTGGACTCTCACCTCATTTTTTGGAGCATTCTTTCATGCCTTCCCATCTCTGGGTCTCAGACAGCTCAAAACCAGCTCCCAGGAACATTGCCTGCTCCCTGAGGAGCTAGATCCCCAAATGATTAGCTTCCCCAAAACAATGGGTTTAGAACACCAGAACCACCTTACAACATGCCCAGGCAGGACACATGACTGCAAATCAGCCCCATCACCAACTCATTCTTCCCCTACAGAACTGATTTGCATCCTCACCCACCTGTGTTCATACTCAGAAGGAGTTACAGGTGAGGAAAGAGTGATGGATAGGGAGGAGGCAATTTATGTCTGTAGGATGGGGCTACTGCAGAGCCCAGAAGTACAGTCAAGCCTGTTGCTCTCTGGCGCCCACATTTAATGTACCCCAGGATAGGCCTGTCCAGCTTCCAGGTGAGGGAACCAGGTCTATTATACCATGGAGAGCTGATGTGTGCAGTAGACCACAGCACATTTTACTATGTGGGGATGTAACTATAGCTAATGTCCTGATGCTAGAATTGCTCCTTCAAACTTGTGGGTCTCCTGAGGCAGATGACTTTGAGGCAAAATGTCCCAGGTGTGAAGTGTGACTGCACATAGATTCCTTCCAACACCAAGGACCCAAGGAAGCATCAACTGGGAAACCTGCTGGACTCCAGGAAGGAAGGCACATGGAGAGAGCAGCAGGGAGGGTTTCAGCACCTGCCCCTCCTGAGAGAGGATATGCTGTGTTCACCACCCTCCAGCTCCCCTCCCAGGTTTCTCTTCCACCTACTCTGCATCTATGTCTCTCTGAACTCCAAATGCAAAAGTTTCTTTGTTTTGGACAGTGAATACCAGCAATTGAACCTAGGAGGCACTTTACCACTAAGCTACATCCCCAATCCTTCCCATTTCTTGTTTTGCAATAGCATCTCTTTAAGTTGCTAAGGCTGGTCTTGAACTTGGGATCCTCCTGCCTCAGTTGCCCCAGTTCCTGGGTTTACAGGCATGCACCATCATGCCTGGCTCTCTTTTTCTTTCCAGATTAAAAAAAGACTCATCCAGGATGTGCAGCAGATGCTCTTTGGCAGGGGCTTAGGGAGGAGTCTGGGCCTGGGATATGGGGATGGGCAGTTTACATTGCAGCTTTAGGAACTACCAGCTCTGAGCATCATTTCTTATAATTATGAAGAGCAAGGTAAGGTAGACCAATTGTTACAATTGTGTGATAAACTGAAAAGAATGGTCTCTTCTTGACTTTCTTTCTTTCCAATTGTGGGATAAGTTCAGCACATATGAACTCTTTCCTTATTCATCATCCTGCCTTGATGATTCCCTAAGGAAGAGCTTAGGGTTAGTTGGGAGTCAAGGGCTCTGATGCCTGAGAGGAGGGCTGTGCACTCACTGATAGAATCAATTTTTCTGACTGGTCTCTGTCTTCCTCCCTGGGCTAGGTAGCCATGCCCATGGGCTTCCCTATGATAAAGTTCGGGGAAAATATGGAGCCAAACCCTAGAGTTTGTTCAGGATGCAGTCTGAGGTGATTGTTCTGTTTAAGGAGGAGGAGTTGCAGGTGTCTCAGGCATGTGTGTCTGTCCCTCAGCCTCAGGCCACTGTGTGCTTGGCTTTTTAAGGCACAGCACTCAGAGCCCTGGGGACCTGCATCTCTGTGTTTTACTGACTTCAGTTCCCACCCAGATAACAACCTCATGCTAGAGACCACTCCAGCCATGATTAGGGATTGGAGAGCACATTTCTGTTCTGTTCTTGGATTCTGGCTGCAGGAGGGGTGCTGAGTCCAGGCCCTGGGGCTGCATAAGGAGCACAGGGAGAGCTGTCCAGTCAGCACTGTTCAGAGCAGGAGGCCAGATAAATGTCTCCCTGGACTGGGAAAACCCATGCACATTATTGACTGTCCCCAGGGATCAGGCACTCTCAGTGCTAAGAGCACTGCCCCCCCACACACACACACTTTCTCTCCATCTGGTCCTTCTGTTGATGAAATCATTTTCTCTCTCTTCCCACCCTCTATGATTCTTCTCTTTCATTTTGAATTTTTTTTAACCTTCACATACACTTAGAACACCAATACAGATAATTTAGGAATGTACTGTATTGGAAAATATTCAATCTGCTGACATGGCAAGGACTAGTCATCCTCATCACATGTCCTTTCTCTCTGGAGGAGATTTCATGGGCAGGGCAGTGTTTGCATTCTCCTCTGTATTCTGAATGGTTGCCTGCATATAAACACGTGTGCACACAGTTCACATGTTCCTTTATGTAAAAGGGATAATATAATATTCTCTTGAAATGCTACAAGACTATAGGTATTTCTTAGGGTTGCCAGATTTGCATTTTATGGATGAAGAGTGATTTATTTCATTTGATCATTTTGAAATCATTTAAATTTTTCTCATTTTTTCTGTTTTGCCCTAAAAATGCTGCAGTGAATATCTTTACATATCGTTGTGCACATGTTAGTGTGCCTGGTGACCCACAGAGGTATAAGTTGTGATGCAAATCATGTAGGACAGACCAAGCCACATGTGAGTACTAAATCCCTGAAACCAAAACAATGAACCAATGGATTGCTTCACATGAGAAGAAGCCTGCATTGTGGTGAGGCCAGGGTTTCCATTCTGCTCCAATGCACTCACTCCAAACACTACAAACATGAATGTGACGTTTATCAGAGACTTTACTCTGGAGGTGTTACCCACTACTGTGATATGTGCAAGTTCCAGGATCTTCTGACCCAAATGCTTCACACCAGGTCAAAATATCCAGTCCCTTCCAAGGGAACAGAGATCAACATCAGTGGTTTCAAGGAGAGCTGCCCTCACTGACCCATGGCAATAGACATGCCTGGGCTCATAAACTCTCCAACATTTTGTCAAAATAAAGCTCCTCTCAAGAGCCCAGGAAGTGGGATGTCCCTCCCTAACAGGTCTGGGCCTGAAGTCCTCCTTACCAAGGCAGATGGATCCATTTGTTTTGGGCGAGTGTGATGTGTTTTGCAGGTTTTACTTGAAAATACTGTTGCATGTGATGAAAAACAATCATTGCTAGTGGGGCAGTGTTCTAAATCTCCAGGTGACCCCAGATGAGGGCACCACACTGCACTCCACGGAGGCCTGGGACATTTACCCAATGGAGCACAGCCTCGAACAAGTTACAGCCTCCATGCAGGCTGCAACACCCACAGTCTCAAAGCTGGGGTCTGTGGCTCAGGTGAGATCTAGCTTCCATGACTCTCAAGAACCAGAAACCCGAGACAATGATCCTGGCTCTTCCTTCACTTGTCTATATCAGCCCAGCTCAGCCCCTCCACAAGCTTCCCCTCACCCAGTGCATACAAGTATGCCAGCAAGTTCAGGAGTCCAGTACACAGTGAGCCAGAACACCGAAGTGCACCTCCACCTTGACCATGAGGGGTTGAAGAAGTTACCCCCTCACTGGGTGAGCAGCACATGCCCCAAAGGGCTCTTGCTGCCTTCCAGTTCTTCTCTTTGACACTAGATGGTCAGCTCTGTCCAATCTCAAACCTGGACAAATTCCACATCAAATAAGCAAATTAAACACAGAAATGCATAAATAATATTCATAGAACAGGAGAAAGATGGTGGGGACTGGCAGGACAGACAGTGGTGTGAAATCAGAATTCCAGAAGCTGCTACTGACCAAGGACATGAGCAGAACTTTTTGAGAATTTGTAATTTGTTGCATAACATATCTAAAGTGGTAAAAAATTATCATCAATGTAGACTTCTATACCCTGCTAAATTTGCCTTGAAAAATGAAGGTGCTGAGTCTCCCACATACAGCCCTGAGGGCAGTGACTGGAACCAGACTAGTTATCCTGATGTCAGCAACTGTGAAACTGGATGAAATATATTAGGCCACTATTTCCAGGTAGTGGACAAAGGAATCATATGTTTTCAACCTCTGAAGGAAAAGAAACTCACAAAGTGAGCTCCTGGATGACCTCTGCCTGGGACACTTTCCCAGCTGAAGTGCCAGTGGCAGGGATGGAAGTTGAAGACTACAGTCTGAAGAGTTGTGGTTATTCTGGACAGTAATGGATCTGGAACCTCTCAGGTGTGGCATGAAGACAAGTGTGCAGAGGTGAGACCCAGGAGTCGATGTGGAGTCTGTCAAAGTTCCACATCAGAACAAGCCTACACACAATAGGCAAGACCACTAAAAAAGCCTACCAGAGAGGTGAGGCTTGGGGAAAAGCTACCCACAGGATTTTAATCTGTATAGTGACCACTCAGAAAAACCAATGCCATTGAAAGTAGTCTAGTGTTTCTCAGCTTGCTAGAGATGAGAGGCCCAGCACACCTTGCAGGGTACATGGGAAATCACCAGGCTTGCTGAGGAGGCAGAATCAGGAGTGAGAGGAAAGCTGGACCAGAGTTGTTACTGCTTCCTGTGGAAAAGTCAAGGCCAGGCAGGAGACACAGCCTAAACTGGATAGTTTCAGTAGCAACGTCAGGCTCTGGGGCATAAGTTGCTGGTGTTCTGCTGTCTGCCCTGGTTGATTTAGAGTAGTAGAATCTAGCTTGGTGTGTGAGATGATCACAGAAGACATGCAAGGAGTTTGGGTGGTTAGTTGGGCTCTGTAATTAAATTGATACCAAAGAGATAAATAGACACTCTGTAAAAACACAAATCACTCTCCCAGTTGGAAGGGGACAAAAGTTATGATAATCAAAAGTAATGCAGGTTTCTGGGGCAAGAAGTAGACATTAGGGGACAAATGATATGATTAAAATGAAGCCTATAGATTAGAGTATTAATAGTGTTATATTAATATTCATTTCCTATTTTGAGAATTAAATTGGGATTATATAAGATGCTCCATGTTATGTGAAAGACAGATAGACACTCTTTCCTGTCTTCTCACCTATTTTATAAGTCTGAAATAATTTTGAAAGAGTAAGTTTAAAAATATTTTAATGATCCACATATAGTGGCATACTCCTATACTTCCAGTTATTTGAGGGGCAGAGGCAGGAGGAGCTCAAGTTTGAAGTCAGCCTGGATGAATTAGCAAGACCATGTCTCAAAATAAAAACACAAAGGACTGGGGATGTAGCTCAGTGGAGCACTCTGAGTCCAATATCTGTAAAACAGAGAGAGACAGGGAGAGAGACAGAAGAAGTGAGGTGAGGAGAGGAGAGAGGGAGAGAAACTTTTAAATGATACCTACAACAATAGCACAAGAGTGACCCTGACAACTATAGACACAATCAGGGTGCCCTAAAAGCCTCCCCGAGCCTGAAGTTGCAATTACAAACTTCTCTTCTCAGTACTACTGTCTAGGTTCCCTGGGCTTTATTGTGGTCTAGAGCATTCTTTCTGAGCTGTAAGGAGAGAATTCATGGGAATTCTGGTGCCCAGGTAGGATGACTCTACAACCACAAGATAACTGGCTCGCCGGGTGTGGTGGTGCACGCCTGTAATCCAAGCGACTTGGGAGGCTGAGGCAGGAGGATCGTGAGTTCAAAGCCAGCCTCAGCAACTTAGCAAGGCCCTTAGCAACTCAGTGAGACCCTGTCTCTAAATAAAATACAAAATAGGGCTGGGGATGTGGCTCAGTGGCCAAGTGTCCCTGAGTTCAATCCCTGGTTCCAAAAAAAAAAAAAAGATAACTGGTTCATTTTTGGACCAAGTGCAAGAGCAAAAGGGCTGACCATTTCAGTATGTGATGGGTGTGGTGTTGAAACACAGGGAGGTAAAGTCCCACCTACCACATGGAACCCAGATAAACCTCTAGAGACTGAACTGGTCCAGTTTCTGCTAGCACTAGAGTAACCGCATTCCTCCACCCCAGCCATGCTGCCTGGGCCTCTCCTGACAGCAGCTCATGCTGGGAAAACTCCAGAGACTCAGCAAACCTCTCAACACCCCTGAGTCAGAGTCATGATCTCAACTTCTCCTCTGGACAGCAGACTTCCATACAGACACAAAGGTTTTGACCAGCACTCTGGAAAGAAGTATGGAGATTCTGAGAAAACTTGGAATGGAACCACCATTTGACCCAGCTATCCCATTCCTCAGTAGATGCCCAAAGGACTTAAATTGGCATACTATAGTTACACAGCCACATCAATGTTTATAGTAACTCAGTTTACAATAGCTAAGCTATTGAACCAACCTAGGTGCCCTTCAATGGATGAATGGATAAAGAAAATGTGGTATACACACACACACACACACACACACACACACACACGAATATTACTCAGGCATAAAGAAAAATTAAATAATTATGGCATTTGCCTGTAAATGGATGGAACTGGAGACTATCATGCTAAGTGATACAAGTCAATTCCCAAAACCAAAGGTGAAACAAAGGGTCAAAAGGGTCCCAATGTCTCTAATATGTGGATACTAACATACAGTAAGAGGGGAGAGGAAAAAATACGAGTTCATTGGATTAGACAAAGGGGAATTAAGGGAAGGAATGGGATAGGAATAGAAAAGACAGTAGAATGAATCAGACATCACTTTCCTATGTTCATATATGAATAGATGACCGGTGTAACTCCACAGCATGTACAACCACAAGAATGGCATCCTAATTAGAATTAGTTTTACTCCATACATGTAGAATATGTCAAAATACACTCTACTGTCATGTATATCTAAAAAGAGCAAATAAAAATTAATTTAATAAATTTCGTTCAGAATGAAAGCTTTTTCTCTACAAAGAAGCAAAATTACTGTTAATATTTAAATAGAATCATTTTCCTGAAAACATCGATTTATAAAATGTAATTACAAAGCATCTTCTTTCATGAGTGGTCTAAAAAACAACAATCATTTATTTTCCTCACACATATGTATTTTCACAGGTCAGTGGGGAAGGCTCATGTGTCCTTCACACAATGGTAACAGGTGGACTGACTGGGCCTGGGGGATTTGCTTCCACAATGGCTCATCTGGGTTCCTGGGAAGCTGGTCCTGGGTGTCATTCAGGAGCTCAGTCCAGGCATTTGGCTGGGGACTTAGTTCCTCCCACATGGGCCTCTTGCCAGAGCTATGTGGGCTTCCTCACAGTAATGAGCAAGTTTTCCAAGAATCTTGAGCAGTGGCCACAAGGCTTATGATCTGTCCTTGATTGTGGAAAGAACATCACCGACATGAAATCAAATCACTTACACCCCATTCTATCAGGAAAATCCAGAATTAAGAGGCAGGGACAAGATTCCACTTTTCAGTGGGAAAAATAGAAGGAATTTATAGCTATCTTGAATCTACTGCATACATGGAATTTTCAAAATTTTTTAAAACCACAATTCAGTTTTTAGAATAGTTTTAGATCTACAGAAAAACAAGAAACTATACAAAGTTGACATACTTCCTGATTCTAGTTTCCCCCAGTATTAACTACTTACATTTGTGTGGTACATTTGATATAATTAATGAGGCACAATTCCTGTATCATTACTAACTGAAGTCCAGGGCCTATTCAATTTCTTCATTTCCACCTCATGCCCTTCTCTGCTCAGGGTACCACATCCGCATTGAGTTGTCAAGCTTCTTCAGCCTCCTCTTGAGTGTGAGAGTTTCTCAGATTTTCCTTGTTTCTCATGACTTGACACTTTTGTGAAGTACAGGTAAGGGATTTTATCGAAGGTCCTGGTGTGGGAATCTGTGCGAGGTTTCTCTCACGAGTACGCCTGAGTCATTGGTTTGGGGGAGGAAGGTCACAGAGGTAAATTGCACATTCATCACCTCAGAGCAAGATACATACTAGCAACATGGCTCTCAACCAATAACAGTGACACTGATCACCTCATGGATGGAGTACTCTTCATATTTCTCTAGTGTAAAGTTTCTCTTTCTCTCCCCTCTCCATACTGTGTTCTTTGGAACCAAGGCATTATTTGCAGCCTACACATCAGGAATGGAGTTTTTCTCTCCGTCCTTGAGGCTGCTGTGTGCCCATAAATTGCTTAGAATTCTTCTGCACTGGGGATGTGCCATTTCCTATTTAATTATTTATTTATTTATACTACCAGTGTGGATTCAAGCATATTTATTTCATACTTCAGGTTTGTCTTAGTCCATTCCTACTATAGCAAAATATCTTACACTGGGTGATTTATAAACAAGAGAAATTTGCTTCTTCTGGTTTGGGTAGTGGCAAGTCCAAGATCAAGGTACCAGCAAGATTCCATGTCTGGTGAGGGCTGCTCTAGGCTTCAGAGGTGGTGCCTTGTTTTGATTTGTTTTTAAATGGCGTTCTTTCTATGTTTCTCAGGCAAGTCTTGCACTCCTGCGCTCAAGTGATCCTCCTGCCTCAACCTCCTGAGTAGCTGGGGCTACAGATGTGTGCCACCAAACCTGGTTCAGATGGTGCCTGGTTGTGGGTCTCATATGGTGCATGTTAGTCAGTTTTTTACAACTGTAACAAATACCTGAGGAAAATCAACTTCATGAGAGAATATGCTTCCTTGACCCACTGTTTTGTAGGCTTCAGTGCAGGGTCAGTGGGTCCCACTGCTTGGGGGCCTGTGATGAGGCAGCCCAGGTGGCAGGAGTGCCTGGCAAAGGAGGTCACTCACCTCATGGCAGCCAGGAAGGAAAGGGAGCTAGGGCCAGGGTCCCAATGTCATCTACAGGGACACACCCCACTCACCTGAATTCCCACAAGTAGACCCCACCTCCTAAAGTTTCAACTGCCTCCCATCTGAGCCATTTACTTGGGACCATGCTGTTAACTTAAGGGACCTTGGGGGGACATTTCAGAACAAAACTACAGCAGAGTAAACAGAAGAAAAGTGATGGCAGACTCCCTCATTCCCTTTATGTGAGCAGTGATTTCTATCAGGAGGGTGAAAGAGTGACAACTTAATCTCTTCCCAAGGTTCCCACCTCTTAATGGTGTTCCTTTGGGGGTTAAGTTTCAACACCAATCTGGGAGTGACCCAAGCATTCAAACCCACCAGTGTCATCAGCCAATACTGTTTAACTTATTTTTGTTTTAATGGTTCCAGTGCTGCCACTGAGAGCTTTTCCAGTGGCTCCTGAGCCCCTGACAAACGGTCATCAATGTGGGTTTCATGAGTTTGATGATTTTTTTTCACCGCCTCATTTCCTGGCACCCCATGCTCCTGGCTCAGGTTATATGCTTCCCACCCACACACAGAATCTCACATTTCTCCAAAGACCCTGCAGCTTGCTTTCACATATTTTCTCATATAAACTTATTCTGTGATTCTAGTTCATTAATGTTCAATAAATATTCTCACTTGATGAACTTAATATGTCCAGAAATATATAAAAGTAAAAACAATGATCTTAATTTAAAAGTTACATTTTCCCAAGTTATATTGATATATCCTGTGCATGTACAAATATGGAACAACAAATCCCATCATTATGTACAACTATAATGCACCAATAAAAAAAAAGTGGACTGTAAAAAATAAATAAAGTTACATTTCATTCTATCTTCTTGGAAGCTTGACAGAGGACAGGATATGGCCGCCTTTCTCTCTGTCTCCCCAGCTGGACTCAACCTGTGCATCTTCTTGGTAGACCTGACTTCTATTTCTCTGCTGCTGGGAGCACAAGCAGGGAGGATGGAGGCAGTAAGGCTCTTGCTTGATTCGTAACATTAGGGTGATCCTCCATTGACACCGTGGACATTGCAGACATGTAAGGCTGAGAACCTCGCGGTGGCATCGGGCTTCTGCAGACACCGGAATGCCGAGGATCTCTCATCTGAATCTCCCTGGAAAAGACCGCAATGGATATTCACATCCTTGCTCTTCTGTGGAAGGTCCGTGAGCCAAAACCAGGCTGCGTTGAGCTGGCTGGAGTCCTGAACAGGTAGGTGCAGCTGGAGCAGATGGTCCTCAGCTGCAGTTCTCCAGGTGCTGGAGAACGCCACATTTCCAAATGTGGGGCGTGGCCTGGAGACTCCGGTGCCAGGCTGGGGGCGGAGGCGGACATGAAGGCCCCTGAACCACATGTTGGAAATATGACTCTGGGAGGCTAAGTGGGTGCACGCTGTCTCCAGTCCACAGTAGGATGCACTTTAGTGACCTGCGCAGGCTGCAAAACCAGGGACGCTGCAATTCCCTGAGCTCCAGTTTCGAGGCGGGGAACTCCAGTTTCAACCGAGGCCGACATCCAAGGGGAAGGGTGGCCACTTTCACACCTCCAGGGCCACACTCACAATATCTTTTCGTGACAGCATTAGAATTTTGGCAGGCAGCGAAAACCCTCAGCCTAGTGCGGCCACAGGAGCCCTACAGCAGGCGCCTGCGCACTCAGGGTCTGTGCCTCCCTCCCTTCCCAGAGCATCTTTTCCTGCCACCTAGTGATCACTGCTGGGGTTTGGGCTTGAAAACCGAGGGAGAGGGCGGCTCTTTTGAGAGAGAATGTGAATGTGACATTCAGCTGTGTTTGATGCATTTTCAACTCGCCTTTGACTTCACGCTTAAATGATACTGTAACACACACATATACATAAAGCGCCCCAGACCAATTGGTTAGCGTGGGAACAGTTCATTGATGCCCTTAGAAAGTAAGATCCTGTGGTTTAGAATCCCCCTTTAGCCCTTGCCGGACCTGAGAATTTGGTTGAGCTGGTCACGGTGGTTGGTGACCCATGCAGATCCAGGCACAGGGGAACTTCTTCAGCCATTAGAAGAGGGGACGCTCCTGGAGGGGCACAATAAAAAAAAAAAAAAAAAAAAAAAAAAAAAATCCTCAGGTAAGGAGGTTGGGGGAGTGAGTCAGAACCAGGTGTAAAATGTAGGAAATACAGGATCCAAAGAAAGGGTCATTATGTGTCTGTCCTTGGAGACGTGCTTAGGAAAAGTGGTAGTTCTGTTAGAAGCACACAGCTGTTGCAATTTATAAACTTTATTACTAAAACTTGCCCCTGGTTCCCTACAGAAGGAGTAGTAAGTGTAAAGACATGGGTGACTGGCACCCTTCTTAAAGTTAAGCTTGCAGCCCAAGGGACAAAAAAGAAAAAAAGGAGGCTCTCCAAGAGAATATAAACTATGACACCATGATTTAAGAGAATAGTCTTATAAAAGAAAACATGATTACAGCAGTTTTCCTTACCTCTTAGTTTCTGCTGGATCTCTATCTATCCTAGGCTTATACTTAAAAATGTAAATTACGGAGCCTGCAGGATTTACAAGGCTTATGGAAAACCAGTTAAGACATTAGGGAAAAAATGTGTCCCTTTTTAAATTCAAACTGCTTGGCTGGCTATCTTATGTGTTTTCCGCTGGCTTTCTGAACCAGTTCCTCTCTAAAGCTGCAGCCCAGAAAGAGAAAAGTGAAAAGATTCTGAATGTACAGCTTTCTTTTGCTAAAATTTCTTATTTTTTTCCGGAGGACTTCGCAGACCGCCACATTGTTTAGATATCTGAACTGACTCTTATTTGAGTACACTCTGGCCTGATGAAGATGTTAGTATTGCAGACATGTAATTTTTTTTTTTTTTTTTTTAGAAAACTACTGTTTTTTAAAATTCTACACATTAATGTATTTTTTCTGATCAGCATTATTTTATCTAACTATTAAGGTTCTTACACTCTTTGTTCGGAAGCCAATTTCTCCAGGGATAGCTCTTAAATATATTGAAAAATTCTTTTTAATCAATCCTAAGGAGGACATCGACATGGTGATGTTGGGAAAGAGTCTGATAACCATCAAGGACAAAGAGCCACCTACGTGAATCCTTTGATTTCAGTGTCCATCCTGGCTGTTGGAATTCATAGATTTTATATCTGGCATTTCCAGTTGGGCAGGCCTGTCCTATATTTAAGTCATAATATTAAAGTCTGATGGGCTCTATTTTAATTCCTAATAGGTTAAATCTAAGAGGCTTTAATATACATCAATAACATTTCCCCCTACCTGTGGAGCTCCACTTACAAAAATTTACAAAATCTTTGTTTCTTGTCTGTTTTGTGTATGTGTGCACACCTGTGTATTGTGTTGTTGAGTCTATATATTCTGTCCATGGTGTCAAAATTGGCACTTAGACAAATGAGCACTCAACAATTAAAATTTAAATAAAGAGATGGATCCAAATAATTCAAATCAAATAATCAGATAAAAATAAAGATGTCTTTAAAATTCTAACTCACAAGTTTTTTCTAGGTGGTCAGACAATTAATGCAGTGTTGATTTCTATAAAATGTCTATAATGTAGTGTAATATCCATTGCTTATAGGATTTTTCTTCAACAGGAAAGAGATGGTTAATACTGCAAACTACATTTGTCTGATATTTTTATTTTATAGTTAAAAATGAGTAAATTATATTTAGCAAATGGAATTAATCTTCATAAATGTGTTTTCTTAAATGGATAAATTTAAAAAGGAATTTAGGATTGCTCTGTTTCTGGGTCTTCACTAAAGCAAAATTACTGAGTTAAAGTTCTAATAGGTGTAATTCTATGTGCAAAGGGTCCAAAAAGTTTCAGCTGTGTTTCAATTAAAGTACTGTAAACAGCATAAAGTATTTCATCTAATTAAGAGGGTAGCTGGAAGAAGTTCAGACATTTCATGAGGATTATTTCAGAATGTGAATTTAAAAAGGGATTAGTGGCTTGGAAAGAGATATAAGGTTTGTGAAGGGAAACAGATAGAAGGCTTGAGTATGTGACAAGAAGGTCTCAGTATATGACAGGAAAGTTTGTGTAAGTGACAAAAAGATTTGCATCAGTTGTAGGTTTGTAAAGGTGATCTCTTCTCCAGGCACAGGTAAAATATTCATGTTCTGATGTGAACCAAAGTTTAATCCTCTATATGTTAAAGTAATAAAGATTTCTTAAAACATTAATTTGCTCTTACTTATCAAGATAATTTCTCATGCTTGTGAAGTTTTATTAAAAATAAATCAATAAATAGATAAACTAGTCTTTAAAAAATTATTGTTTGTCCAACTCTGGTTAAACAACAACTATTATTTTAGAGTATTATGCCACATTCCAGATTCTAAATTGTTCTTCCAAAGTTAAACTTGGTTAATACAAAAACATCAAAGAAATTGTGGTGCTGTTAATGGATTTCTTTGTAGTCTAAAAGTATTTATATAAAGTCCTTAAAATATAAGGTTTAGGAGAACATTTTGCAAAGCTGATATCCTCTGGAACAGTGGTCTATTATAAAAATAACAAATTTAGTTAAGAAATTATGATTTAATATTTTGAATTAGATAAAAATATTTTGTCAAATTATAAAATTTTGTGTTACTCTCTACACTGAGGGGTAAACTTAAATAGACTTTAATAGATAATAAGGAGATCCTGGTTTATTTAAGTTTGATAATATGGGATATAAACATTTTTTTCCATTTTTTTCTCTTGACTTTTTAATTCATATTTCAGATATAATGTTAAATTATGTTAACTGATTCATATGGACTCAAAAGTTATGTATTAAAACTTTATAATATTTAGGAAAGATACTAAAGATTAGTTTCAGAAATAAAAACCTTATCTAAGATTTGTCAAGAGGCAACAGCTCATCTAGGTAAGACTCTGCCTCTCACCTTGAGTTAACCACTAAATTTTACTTAAAGTTAGGTTCAAAAGAAAGATTTTTGTTATAAAATTACTATGATCTTAAAATACACAGGAAACATAACATATAGCTAAATGTAGGTTTGGGATTACCAAAAAATCATGTTTATTGGCTCATAGCAATTGTACAATCTAAATATGTTTTTATTCTTGTTAAATTTCATTTTGTATTTTCCTTGTAAACTTTATAGCTGTTGTCTATTAGTGCCTTACAAAAATACAAAAGGCCTTTCCTTTTTATATTTGAACAGCCCAATTATAGAACATTTGATTCATCCACAAAACTTACAAGTTACAAGTGATATTTTACATATTCTCAGTGATTTCCAAAAGTTACTGGAAGATTTTAACTGGTTAAGGCCTAGCTTACTATGGTCTCCTGCAGATTTGAGCCCTTTATTTGATGTATTATGTGGAAATCCCTCCCCAGCCTCTCCTCAACAGTTTACTACAGAAACAACGACTGTCTCAATGAAAGTTGAAACTGCTTTCATGACTGTACAACTTACTAAACTTAGTTAACAGGGGCCTATATGTGTACTGATGTCTTCTACTTCTCATACCCCTCCAGGGGCCATATGGCTGTATTCAAAAGTTATTAAACAGCTCCACCTTGTCTAGTCTCCTCCAAAATCTTTAACTCCATTTCATAATTTTGTTAAAGACAAAAACTGAGCCCTCTTTCATTGTGGTGCCTTTTTCAGTTTAACACCTACATCAACTTTAACAACCCCTATATGCCTTCCAGGTGACTTTTACTAATTTTCTGGATGGTAAAAAATTCACATCAAGTTATTTCCCACTGTTTGGTTGCTTTTTCAGCACTGGGCTATACATTACAAATTAAAACTGATAATGCTCCAGCTTATACCAGTTCATCTTTTCAATAATTTTGTGATCAATAATATATTGAACACTAAATTGGCATTCCTTATAATCCTCAAAGCCAGGCAATTGCAGAACAACCTCATTTATCTCTAAAGTTACCGTTACAAAAACAAAAAGGGGGAAATAGAACCCCACAAAATTGTTTAAATCATGCTCTTTTCATATTAAATTTTCTGAACTGTGAGACTAAAGGTTGCACTGCAGCTGAGCAACATATGATTCACACAACAGCAGGCTCAACAGGTCTGGTCTGGTGGAAAGACTTACAAACAGGACAATGGAATGGACCAGATCCAGTGATTATGTGGGGTAGGGCTCATGCTTGTATCTCTCCAGAAAGCACAGCTCATCCTCCAACCACAGTTCAAATGACTAAAGCTCATACCAGAAGTGTTGATCCTGGCACCCACCAAGAATGGGATGTTGGGGAGGAAGAAGAGAACTCGGTGAACCCAGAAGGCTGGTCGGCCAACATGGGGACTATAGAAGAATCTTAACCTACCAGGCTGAACAGATGGTAAATCAACAGGAAAGTATAAAATCTCCTGCGACAGGTTGGCTTTATTAAGCTATCAGGTAAGTAGAATTCGTGGGGAAACTTACTGGACTTACTTTCCAGATCCACCTTTAGGACACCCAGTTATGTGGACTGGAGAATCTATTCCAATATTTACTAATGATTTTCAGACAAACATATTACACCTATCCATTCAGATGGATTGAATTATACTGTATACAGTGGGAGTTGGTCTCACAATGACAATACTGACTGTTTAATAGTGACTTCAGGAAATAAGACAACATATGGGGGAGCCAAGGTAACCAAACTCACTGGCCCCTGGGATGTAACTAAATATATCCAGACACTTATAAAAATGGGACTGCCTAATGACAAAACCATGTTTCCCATGTAACATCCACCAATGCCTTACTGTCCTAATCATACTACAACAGAATTGGGTGCCATTCTAAAATGGATAGAGTGTGCCAACAATTGGCCAGTATATCATAATATCTATAGCACTAATGAATATATTTTGGACTTGTCTCACAAAGTGATAAGAAGCACTTATATAAAAAAGTATATAAAAATATATGACCCCTGGAGAATTTATAAGTAATTTTCTGACCTTCAGTTGTGGTGACATACAAAGAGATCTTTGACATTTGATAGCTGCCCTAGATTTTGTTAACTTTACTAGCACTCCCCTACCTGATCTTGTAAATAAGGATTGTAAAGTGGCTTCTTGTTATGGCTTGTGAGTGTGTGTACAATCCCTTATGTTTCAATTCCTGGAAATACAAAAATAAACAGGATAAGAGAAAAGTATCGTGTAACTTATTATAACTAGTTTGACTAATTGTATTACTATGTATAATAGAGGACAAGTAACACTTGTGTTAAGACAATCTTCATTTATAATGATTCCAGCTAATATTTCAGAGCCTTGTATTCCAATACTGGAGTTCCTGTTCTACAGCAGAATCATGCCCAGTTAGATAGACACTGTCATGCTGTTGGTCTTGTTATAATTGAAGTAGTGACCTTAATATCTGCTTTAGTCTCTGTCATGACTGCTGCTATAGCTTGATTCAAAAGCATACAAAATGCTCAATTTGTTAAAGTTTTAGCTCAGAATACTTCTAAAGTTTTGCAGAATCAGGCTAATATTAATGATAAGCTAGAGGCAAAATTAAAAATGCTCTAGAAGCTACAGTTATTAATATTAGAAATAGACTTGCCACTCTTAAATTGACAAAAGCTCCATTGCCATGTTAACTATAGATATGTTTGTGTCACAGCAGCAAAATATAATGCTTCCCAATAGGATTGGGAGAAAATTAAAAAATCACTTGATGGGCATTTAGCAAAGAAATAATGATAGCCTGGATCTTATGGAGTTACATCATCATATCCAGGACATTCAAGAAAGTCAAATTGATTCTGTGGATCCTGCATCACTTGCTAAACAAATACTTAATGACCTAAATGGCTTTAATCCCTGAAATATGTTAAAACATAGAGTATGGTACATTTTTGGAATTATATGTTTGCTTCTGATTCTCTCTTATTTTATAAAAATAGGATGCCAAATCTTCCAAGCAGAAATCCAATGACTCCAAGTCTTAACCCATCTCTTGCATTTAAAAAATATAAAAGGGAGAGATGTGGAGAGGATGACAGAAGATGGGAGAGCAGTGACTGAGATTGGGGGTCTCTGATGACCTCATGACTGTGGCAGGCCTGGAGCCTGGGAATGTTTCTGTGCAAGGGCACAGGCTGCTTAGCTGCTGTGGCAATGCTCTGCACGAGGAGGCTCTGAGCAAGAGTCCGATCAGCTCTGACCTTGATCTCAGTCACACAGCTCCTGGGAAGGAAGGAATTCTTATGCTAGATGACCACAATGTTTCATCAGTTCTGCTTCTCTTGTTCCTGCCCACTTTATAGTAACTTTTAACAATGAAGAGAGCTACACAAACTTTTTTTTTTGAGAGCTACACAAACCTCCTAAAATTGCACTTTGCAACTGTGGATTGCAACTGTGGAAAAGTCAAATAGATGTCCTAGTTTCTGTAACTTTCCTGAATACAAAGAATAATGGTTGCATAGTCTTTAACCTGATAATGAGACATATATAAATAAATATTGCTGGCATAACTTTTTAGATCTGCATCTCCATCAGAGAGCAAAGCTCCACCTAATCCCAGCTTAATCTTCAAAATCTGTGTTTATGAATCTTTAATTTCCAATCCCCTTTCACCCCCTGCCAGACCAAGAGTTTGGCCATGCTGGTTGCAGCACTCAAACTTTACTTATTTTATCAATCTTTCCGAAGAACCAATCTGTAGCTTTGTTGAGGTTTTCTATTGTGTATCTATTTTCTACTTACAACTGCCAGGTCAGACCAGCAACAGATTTTTTGGATTCATTTTGACATTCACAGACCAAGGGGGAAAAGTGGACTTTGGCTTTGCACCAGGGTTCAGGGATGCTCCAGGCACCGATTGCTTCTAGTCATATATATATATATATATATATATATATATATATATAAAATATTATATTATATTATATTTATATATTTTTTTTACTTATCTTTAATTAACTATATCTCCTAATTGAGTAGTATGTGTAGAGAAAGTTAATATTTTCCAACTAAAAATACTTCATACTTTGTTTAGTACCTTTAAATAATATGGAGGCACTCACTGAAAAATGTTTTTATTTTATGTACAAATAATAGACAGATGTTATACCCATAAATTCTATTTTCCATAACAATTAGGAACCTGGGTTTTTTTCTTTAAAAAAAAAAGGAAGAAAACTACACAACAAAATTTAAAAGATACTGGGATTTCTTTGCTTCTAGATCATTGCTAGGTGGGGGCAGTGGGGGGAGGGAGGGAGCTTGCTCTAATAGAAATCACAAATTAGAACTGAGTATTCTCTAAACCAGAAGTAATATTGTGCCATTTCAAGTAAAGATTATTCAGCTCTCCTCAAAAACACCCACAAATATCTGCCAAGAACAGGTAAACCAGGTCAAAAAAGCCCAGCATAACTACACTTCATCATATTAGGCTATTATGCTCCTTCAAGCTAATAAATCAAAACAAAAAATACTGCAATAAAAATAAATGATTTTAAGATTGTCATACAAATTCTTAGTTCCTTGTATCCTCCCTCCTATAACATAATAAAGGGAACATTTTACTGCAAAGAAAAGTTTATATATCATTTCATATATCACTAGCCATGAATTTTTGTAGTTATTACATGAATGCTTTCTAGTGCCATTATCCTAAGAGCATGCCCCTTATATCCATAATCTACCCACAATTGTGCATTTATAAACAGAATTTTCATGATTTACATTACATAAGCATGTCTATCAATGAAGACATTATTGAGGTGCAATCTAACATCCACAATCTGATGCTTTGTAGATAGCAACATAGGAAAAAAAGTATTTGTAATCACCCTTCACTTCAGTGACAATATATAAAAATCAATAATTTAGAATTAAGTTCTAAGTCTCCAAAGGAGATTTTAAAATGTACATATAGAAATGGTTACAGAGATTGAGATTTTTAAGAAACATCCTCCATGTCCACATCCTGCTGTAACTGCTGTACCATTTTTTCTTCCAGCTGCTTTCCTTTGCCTGCAAGAGGGACTCCGATAAGATGGATGTTTTGCTTGATTTCTTTAATATCCTGAACTTTCTGTAGCTCTTTTCTTCAGTCTGTTCATTATAAATTTAGTTTGGCATTTCTGTTTGATCTCTTCAACTCTTTTCATTGCATCAATAGCTTTATTCCATAGTTCTCGCTGGTATTTGACAGGTTCATTTCTACGTTTTTCAAAATCAAATGAATTATCCACTGTAAGTTCTTTTTTTATAAATTCTTTATTTTAGTTCATTGTACCCCACTGGATACAACTATCATTTTCCTGGCTGTACACAAAGTAGAATCATACAATTTATACATATACATAGGGTATAAATGTTTGTCTCATTCCTTTCCCGCCCCCTACCCCACTGTAAGTTCTTTACCAGCTGCTTTCCAGAATGCTTTAGTCCACCTGAACTTGCAAGGATTGCACTTCTTTTTAAAGTTCTTATGACATTTGGATTTACAGAATCTGAACACCTTGCAATCATTGCAGAGGAACATCATGCCATGGCCAAGGCAGATGAGCCCCACGAACAGAAATAACACTTCTCCATACACGTGTTGAACCTGCGTGGGAACCCACCAACCTAACGGCGAACTGGGGAGGAAGTGACCTGTTTGTAGCTTTGATTTGCATTTCCCTAATGATTAATGATGCCCAGCATGTTTTCATGTGGTTATTGTCTACTTGTATTTTTCGCCATTGGATTAATGTCTATTCATGACCTTCATCTAATTGCAAATTGGGTGTTCCTTTTTGAGTTGTAAAAGTTCTTTATTTGTTCTGGGTACTAACTTCTCATCTGATATATTGTTAGCAAACATTTTCTCCCATTCTGTGGGTTGTCTTTTCCAAAGTTTCTTACAAGGTTATAATACCATTTAATTTGGGGATCAAAGGCACAGTTTGCGTGTACCCAACATAATGCTCCACCACTTTAATACTCTCAAGCCTGGCATGGTAGCTCATACCTGTAATCCTCCCATCTGGGGAGGCTGAGGCTGGAGGATCACAAGTTCCAGACCAACCTCAGCAACTTAGCGAACACCGCAGCAGTTTAGTGAGGCCGTGGGTCAAAATATAAAAATTAAAAGAGCTGGGGAATGTGGCTCAGTAGTAAAGCACCCCTTGTCGAATCCCCGATACAAGTAAAAACAAAACAACAAAAATTTCAAAACGTGTCCACCACTCTCCAGGGTTTCGGCGGCATCCCGGTATTCTCCCCTAGGTGGCAGCAGGCCACTGCTCAGACTACGCAGTGACGCGCAGACTTGCAATGCGCAGGCGCCTCAGGAAGAGTTCTCTCCCGCTGCGCATCCGCGCACAGTGGGTGGACCACCAAGTTTCTGACGCTGTCACCTCGTTGGTGTCACTATTCAGTAGCTGTTGCTGCCTCCGGACGCTCTGGACACTGCCGGAACCGTGACCTAGGCAGTCCTATCGATGTGACTGGGATTTGGTGGCCTCAGTGCCGTGCCAAGTAGCGCTGCGGTGGTCTTCCCGAGTGTTAAGCTGTCCAAGTTGCTAGCCTTGAAAATGGAGTCCAGCGAATTGCAGCGCACCTGCAAGTCACTTAGGTGCATCCACCGAGTGGATTGGAGACAGCGTGAACCTGGCCAGTCCGGCTGAGAGTCACACCTGCGAGGATCAGGACGTGCATGTCTGCCTCCGATCCCAGCCTGCTCTCCAGCCCTGCACCGGAGTTGCCTGGCCGCAGGCAGCCTGCGCTTGGAAACCCCAGCCCACAGGGAGGCCCACAGCTGCGGCGGATCAGCTCCAGCTGCAGCTGCGTGTGCACCACGCCCGCCAGCTCTGCGACAGCCAGTCTTTGGCTGCGGAACTTTCGGAGTGGACAAGGGATGTGAATATCCACACGAAACCGAGATTTCAGTGCTCTGACCTGCAGT
>JAJEJO010000615.1:196719-278850 GCA_020662805.1 Glaucomys volans | reverse complement strand
ACTGCAGGTCAGAGCACTGAAATCTCGGTTTCGTGTGGATATTCACATCCCTTGTCCACTCCGAAAGTTCCGCAGCCAAAGACTGGCTGTCGCAGAGCTGGCGGGCGTGGTGCACACGCAGCTGCAGCTGGAGCTGATCCGCCGCAGCTGTGGGCCTCCCTGTGGGCTGGGGTTTCCAAGCGCAGGCTGCCTGCGGCCAGGCAACTCCGGTGCACGGCTGGAGAGCAGGCTGGGATCGGAGGCGGACATGCACGTCCTGATCCTCGCAGGTGTACCTGACTCTCAGCCGGACTGGCCAGGTTCACGCTGTCTCCAATCCACTCGGTGGATGCACCTAAGTGACTTGCAGGTGCGCTGCAATTCGCTGGACTCCATTTTCAAGGCTAGCAACTTGGACAGCTTAACACTCGGGAAGACCACCACAGCGCTACTTGGCACGGCACTGAGGCCACCAAATCCCAGTCAGATAGATGGGACTGCCTAGGTCACGGTTCCGGCAGTGTCCAGAGCGTCCGGAGGCAGCAACAGCTACTGAATAGTGACACCAACGAGGTGACAGCGTCACTTCTGACCACCGTCAGAAACTTGGTGGTCCACCCGCTGTGCGCGGATGCGCAGCGGGAGAGAGCTCTTCCTGAGGCGCCTGCGCATTGCAAGTCTGCTCGTCACTGCGTAGTCTGAGCAGTGGCCTGCTGCCACCTGGGGGAGAATACCGGGATGCCGCCAAGAAACCCTGGAGAGTGGTGGACACGTTTTGAAGTTTTTGTTGTTTTGTTTTTACTTGTATCGGGGATTCGACAAGGGGCGCTTTACCACTGAGCCACATTCCCCAGCTCTTTTAATTTTTATATTTTGACCCACGGCCTCACTAAACTGCTGCGGTGTTCGCTAAGTTGCTGAGGTTGGTCTGGAACTTGTGATCCTCCAGCCTCAGCCTCCCCAGATGGGAGGATTACAGGTATGAGCTACCATGCCAGGCTTGAGAGTATTAAAGTGATGGAGCATTATGTTGGGTACACGCAAACTGTGCCTTTGATCCCCAAATTAAATGGTATTATAACCTTGTAAGAAACGTTGGAAAAGACAACCCACAGAATGTGAGAGAATGTTTGCTAACAATATATCAGATGAGAAGTTAATACCCAGAACAAATAAAGAACTTTTACAACTCAAAAAGGAACACCCAATTTGCAATTAGATGAAGGTCACGAATAGACATTAATCCAATGGCAAAAAATACAAGTAGACAATAACCACATGAAAACATGCTGGGCATCATTAGTCATTAGGGAAATGCAAATCAAAACCACAAGGAAATAGCACTTCTCTCAATTAGGGTGCCTGACAAAGCAAATAAATAACAAGAGTTGGCAAGGATATGCAGGAACTGGAAACCTGTGTGTTGCTAGTCCAAATACAAGAAATGGTTCAGTTCCGTGGAATGAATCAGACCTGACTTTCTTGTGCACATATATGAATATACCACAGTGAACCTCACCATCATGTATATCCACAAAACACTAACTCAAAAAATTATAATAGCAGAAAGATAGAGTCGAGGGACAGAATTAGGGTAAGAGAGGAGCAAAGGGAAAGGGGAAGTGCTGGGGATTGAATAGAGCAAATTACATTCCATGCTTTTAAATTACATCAAAATGAATCCTGACATTATGTATAACTAAAAAGAAACAATAAAAAGAAAAATGGTTAAGTGGTTCAGTTGCTGTGGAAAACAATTTTCTCAAAAAATTAAGCAAAATTACATGTGAGCCAGCAATTATAATCCTGGACATATACCCCAAATAATTGACAATAAACACTTAATAGATACTTGTACATAAATGCTCAGATCCACTATGGCAGCATTATCTATAATAGCCAAAAGGTGGCAGCAATCCATGTCCATGAATTCAAGAAAACATACACCAATTCTGTGAACTTTGAAAGCATCATGCTAAATTAAATAAACTAGACACATTTTATGATCTCACTTGTTTGGGGCATCTAAAATTGGCAAATTTTGTTTGGAATGATGAAGAGGTTTGGAAGCAGGTGGACATGGTAGTTGCTCAATCTTGTAGTATATTTAAGTTCACTGAATGGTACTGTAAAAATGGTTAAAACGCTGTTTTACATGATGCATATTTTCCCACAATAAAAAAGGATTGCACAAACTCATTGGACAAAAAAAATAAGGGTGTCACACCCTGATATCCACCCTGATGTGGATAGTATTGATCCTGGTAGTCTGTTAAAAGTTGCTTGTTCAAGCTCACAGGAATGTCAGTAAAAATGGTTTACAGCATATCTCAGCCCCTTCTCCATGGGAAGTTGACCTAAAGTGATCTTCCAATTTGTTTTCTTTATTAAAAAGTATTGCATTATGCTCTATTAACTAGCAGCATTCATTGATCTGTTTAATCAGACTCAACTCCCCCCATTTAGATTGTTTCCAGTCTTTTACTAGTGTAAGCAATGTTATAATACAGATCAGTGTTATGGTTTGGATATGAAGTGTCCCCTGAAGACTCATGTGTCGAAGTCTTCATCAATGCAGCAAGGTCAGAAGCAGGGCTTTCAAGGAAATGATTGCATCGTGAAATGCAATGATCTGACATCATCAGTGATTAATCTATTGATAGGTGAGTGGACCACAGGGAGGCAGAACCTAGGTGGAAGAGGTAGATCACTGGGGGCATGTCCTGGAAGGGCATATTGTGTCCCCAGGCCCTCCCTGCTGCTCCCTGGCTACCATGAGATGAGCAACTTTCCTCTGGCATGCTCCATGATGTCCTGCTTGACCTCAGGCTCAGAGAAGTGGGGCCAGCCCATCATGGACTGAAAGCTCTGAAACCATGAGTCAAAATAAACTTTAAACCTCTAACTTGTTTAAGTCAGATCTTTTGATCACCAGGATGAAATTTAACACCATCAGCATACAAAAGTGTGACTATGTCTCTTGGATTAAAATATATTTAGAGTACTTACCTCTGAGTCAAAAAGTGATTCACTGTATATTTCAATAGACTCTGGAAAACTTTTCTAGGGAGAAGCTTTATTAGTGCACATTACTTATAGCAAATCTATAACGACTATTTCTCCACATTCTCTCCTTTTTTCCATTTTCTTTAACAGTAGAACTTTATTAAAATGTAATCATGCAGGCCTGTAATGTAATAATCCTGACCTTGTATTCCTTCAGGAGTCATTTTGAATTCAGTTCAGCTCCCGTCCCCCAACAATGCCTGGCCTCCACCACCACCACCCACTGTTTATGGCCCCTCTAGACTTGGTACCTGTGCCAGGCCCAGGACCCAGGACCAACCCCACTGCCTATGCCTGAGATGGGTGCACCCCAGCCAGTGCCCCACCATAGTCCCCCAGCCTCTACGTGGTCTTGAAGCCTAGATCACAGTCTGCACCTCCTGGAGCGTCCCTGAGCCTTGGTGCCAAGTCAAAGTCAACTTTTCCCCCTTGGTCTGTGAATGCCAATATGAATTCAAATACAGGGTCTTTTTAATGATAAGGAATGCTGCCTGATAACACACTCCTTTATTTTGTTTATCTTATTTTAACCCAGGATTGTTCCAAAGAAACAGTGTTGGGATAAGGTAACCTGAAGTCAACAGACCACGGAGAGATGCTAAAATCTGTTGTGAACTTTTTTCCCACCTCCAAGTTTGGTGCAAATGACAGGATCTTACTTTCCACAAGCATCAATGGCCTCTTCCCACGCTAAGTCTGGGGCTTTTATCCTTTTTTACAATTGTTACAGAATCATTTAAGCGGCGAGTTAAAAATGCATCAAACACAGCTGTATGTCACATTCACATACTCTCTCCAAAGAAGAGCTTTTCTCCCCCTCGGTTTTCAAGCCGAAATCCCAGTAGGGAACACTAGGGGGCAGGAAAAGATGCTCTGGGAAGGGAGAGAAGCGCAGACCCGGAGTGCGCAGGCGCCTGCTGTATGGCTTGCGTGAGCGCACTGTGCTGGGGGATTTTGCTGCCTGCCAAAATTCTGATGCTGTCACGTAAAGAAATTGCGAGTGCGGCCCGGGAGGTATGAAAGTGGCCACCCTTCCCCTTGGATGTTGGCCTGCAGTGGAAACTGGAGTTCCGTGCCTCGAAACTGAAGCTCTGAATATTGCAGCATACCTGGTTTTGCAGCTGTGCAGGTCACTGAAGTACATCCTACTGTGGACTGGAGACAGCGTGCACCCTCTTAGCCTCACAGTCAAATTACACACATGTGGTTGAGAGGCCTTTATGTCCGCCTCAGCCCCCAGCCTGGCAACGGAGTCTCCAGACCACTCTCTGCATTTAGAAGCCCAACACCTGGAGAACTGCAGCCGCAGAACATCTGCTCCAGCTGTAACTACGTGTGCAAGTCTCCAGCCAGCTCAATGCAGCCTGGTTTTGGCTCAGAGACCTTCCACAGAAAACCAGGTGTAGCTCCCAGCGGGAAAATTCTAAGGTCAGGGGAGGGATGAAAAGGGATTGGAAAATAAAAATTGACAGACACAGATCTTGAAGATAAGACTGGGATCAGGTGGAGCCTGCTCTGATGGAGATGCAGGTCTAAAGAATTATGCCAGCAAACTTTATTTATATATGTCTAGTTATCAGGTTAAAAACTATGCAAGTATTATTCTTTGTATTCAGGAACTACAGAAACTAGGACATCTATGTAGCTTTTCTGCAGTAGCAATCCATGGTTGCAAAGCACAATGTTAGGAGCTTTGTGTAGCTCTCAAGAAAGTCCATTGTCAAAAGTTGCTGTAAGGCGAGCAGGAACCAGAGAAGTGGAGCTGGGGAAACACCGTGATTGTCTAACATAAGAATTCCTTTCTTCCCAGGAGCTGTGTGCCTGAGATCAAGGTTAGAACCGATAGGGCCGTGCACAGAGTCTCCTCATGCAGGGCATTGCTACAGCAGCTAGGCATCCTGTGGCTTTGCACAGAAACATTCCCAGAAACCAGGCATGCCACAGTCATAAGGGCATCAGAGACCTCTGACCTCAGTAAATGCTCTCCCATCCTCCATCACCACTCCCAACATCTCTCCCTTTCTTATATATTAAATGTAAGTGATGGGTTAGGACTTGGAACTGTTGGATTTCTGCTCAGAAGTTTCGGCATCCTATTGTTACAACACAAAAGAGAATTAGAAGCAAACATATAATTCCAAAAATGTACCATACTGTATGTTCTATCATATTCCAGGGATTGAAGCCATTTAGATCATTATTTGTTTAGAAAGCCATGCAGGATATACAGAATCAATTGGACTTTCTTGAATGTCCTGGATATGATGCTGTAACTCCATAAGATCCAGGCTATCATTATTTCTTTGCCAATTACCCATCAAGTGATTTCTTTCTCCCAATCCCATTGAGAAGCATTATACTTTGCTGCTGCAACACAAACGTATTTATACTTAGCATGGCAGCGGAGCTTTTGTCTAAATTTAAGAGCAGCAATTTCATTTCCAATATTAATAACTGTAGCTTCTAGAGTATTTAATTTTTCCTCTAACTTATCATCAATATTCACCCTATACTCCAAAGCTTTAGAAGTATTTAGAGCTAAGTCATTAACAAAGTGAGCATTTTGAATGCTTTTGGATAAGGCTATAGCAGACATTATATCAGAAGCTAAGGCAGCTATTTAGGTGACTCCTCCAAATACAACAAGGCCAAAAGCACAACAATATCTACCTAACTGGGTATGAATCTGCTGTAGAACTTGAACTCCAGTATTGGAATCCCAAGGTTCTGAGATATAAGCTAGAGTCATAATAAAGTAAGGTTGTTTTAACACAAGTGTTCCTTGTCCTCTATTAAACCTGGTAATACAATTAGTCAAATTACAATCATAACAAGTTACATGATACTTCTCTCTTATCTTGTTTCCCATGATTAAGACATAAGGGGATTGTACACAGGCTCACAAACCATAGCGAGAAACCACTTTACAATCCTCATTCACAAGATTAGGTAAGGGAGTGCCAGTAAAGTTAACGAAATCTAAGGTGGCCAAAGATTAATTAATTAAAGAATGCAAAGCAATTAATTAAAGAAAAAATAAATGCCAAAGATCTCTTTGTATGCCACTAGGACTGAAGGTTAGAATATTACTTACAAATCCTCCAGGGGTCATAGATTTTTGATACAGGTGCTTTTCATCAGCTTTATGAGACCAATCCAAAATATATTCATCTCTACCATAGATATTAAGATGTACTGGCCAATTATTGGCATACTCCATCCATTTAGGAAAAGCATTCAACTCTGTAGTATTATGATTAGGACAGTAAGATGTTGGTGGATGTTCTGTGGGAGACACTGTTATGTCTCTGGACAGTCCCATTTTTATAACTGTCTGAATATATTTAGTTATATCCCAAGGGCCAGTGAGTCGGGCTACGTTGGCTCCCCCATACACTGTTTTATCTTCTGGGGTCACCTTTAAACAGCCAGTATTGTCATTGTGGGACCAACCTATAGGTGGATTCCCACTATATCCAGTATAGTTAAATCCAACTGAATGGACAGGTATAATATGTTTGTCTGAAAAGTCTCCCATCATATGTGTATCATTAGTAAATATTGGAATTAGGTCTCCAGTTCACATAACTGGGTGTAGAGTTATAGTGAAAAAAATAATCTTTTAGATCTATAATTGTTAAATGATAATCAAAAGAGATAGCCACAGGAGAAGGAAGTCCAGCTTGCAAAGTGCCCATCAATTCCATAGTCTGATTAATTGCTCTACATTCCTGTAGTAATCTGCATTTACCAGATTTCTTTTTAATTACAAATATTGGGGTGTTCCAAGGACTAAAAGTAGATTCAACATGACCAGCCTGAAGCTGTTCTTGGACTAGCATATGAGCTGCTTGAAGATTCTCCCCAGTAAGGGGCCATTGGTCAACACAGACAGGGTCATTTGACAACCAAATGAATTTTTTTGTGCTGTCTTTTGGGTGGGAGAAGAGATCAAGGTCCCTATGGAAAAGGATGATCAGGAATACATCCTAATCCATATCATCCATGTTGGGAAAGTTGAGGCACTGGAGAACATCTTTGTTGATATTTACCTAAACCTTTGGTGGGAAGAAATCCTTGATTAAGCACTTTAAGAAGTGACTCTAGAGCTAGGACTCATGAGTAAAAGTCCCATAGAACTTAAAATATCATGGCCCCACAAATTGATAGGCAATGTATCAAGGCCATAAGGTTTAAAATGTCCCATGTTTTCTTCAGAATCTTCCCATCGAAGATACTGAGCACCTTGTGTAGGCTGAGAAACATGAACTACACCTTCCAAATTAGCAGAGGTTTTATGTAAGGACCATTTTTTAGGCCAATGTAGCATAGAAATCACAGATACATCTGCCCCAGTATCTTTAATACCTTGAAAAAGTTTTTCATTTATTTTAAGCTCCAGTTGAGGGTCTTCTGCCTTAACTACTTGTGCCCTATTGATGCATTGTCAGATGAGCCAAATCCTTTATCTCCCCTGGACTCGTGACAAAATTTTTCCTGCTGGTTGATAAGATAGAAGAAGAATTTGAGCTATATTATTTTCTGGAAGGATCTGAACAATGGAATTAGTGGTTTGAGCCATAAATTTTATTTCTCTCATAAAGTCTGGATCTATCGCTCCTGGCAGAACTTGAAATCTTTTCATAGTTAGACTGCTCCATGCCAAGGTAAGTCCCACTGTACCAGTGAGCAATGGACCATAAACACCAGTAGGTATAGCCTGAAGCCCCTTCCAGTGTCAATACCCATCTGGTGCTGGGACGGAGGTCCAATCCTGCACTCCCTGTTGTGGCCCCGTAGAGGTCCTAGATGGTAGGACCTGATGCTTGTCAGGATTGTATGGCAGCTCCAGAGTGAGAGACAGTGCCCCTACTGTTTGACGGAGTCAGGGCTGGCCCCTTTTCCTGTTTCCCATTCGAGGAGGCAAATTTTGTCATTGCACATTCATTTGTGATCTGCATTTGTTAACCTAATGTTTACCACGATGACAATGAGAACAGCCCTGGCTGAGACATCTTTGCATTGCCTTGAGAATGAAATCTTGTACAGTCTCTGGCATAATTCCCAGGCTGTCCACAATTGAAACAGTTTTTTGAGATTTCTAGGCTTTGGGGGAGGCTGCCAGGCCTTTTGCAGGGCCATAGCCAAGGAATCAGATTCTTATGCACCCACCTCAGTTTGGCCCGCTTCTGCCCTTTCTTGGTGACGATTGTTGCTTCATAACTCATGAGCCAGATCCCTATCCTCGCCATGGAACATGGAGCTGCAGCGCGTGAGTACGAAGCGGGGCACTGGTCCGCCTCGAGGCCGCACCAAAGCTTGTTCAGTGCCCGCTGCCTCCCTGCCGCCGAGGTGAAGGGACAAAGGCCCGGGTCTTTGGAGCCGCTGGCTAGCGCATCAGGGCCGCCAGCTCACGACGGACCCCGCGACCACTGCGCTCTCATGGTGTAGCAGGCTCTACCACGCCTGCCCAGCCTCCGCTTGCAGGTGCTGCCGCCACCGCTGCTCCTTTCAGTTTATAAAGGCAGATAGCCTCCCTGACAAGCTCCTGACAACCCACCATAGGATTTTGGATAAATGAACTATATGACAAAAACCTGGCATTAAAAGTAATGTTATAAAAGAATACTAATTATGTGTAATCTAAAACAATGTTATAAGCTTTAAAATTAACAATATAATGCTGTATGTAAAATATATATATATATATATCTTTGAGCTTATGTATGTAGAGCAGTTTAGAAGATTATTTAGTAAACGTTAATAATAGTTGCTTATGGATGGTAGAACCTCAAAAAAATGTTTTATATGTACTTAATTTTTCTAAGTGGGTCTCTTGACAAAATCTAGGGAAGGTACCCTAATCTTAAAACCATCTTTAGCCTCTTTATCTGAATATTATTTCATAAAACCTCACATGGAATTCTTTGGATTAATATAAATTAAGTAGCATAATCTAATATCACATCAAAAACATGAAACAGAGAAACCAAGAGCTTCCATCCCCTCTTGGGGGAAGGTGTTAAAATACTTCTATATCCCATATTGTTAGCCTTTATATAAGGTTAGTATCTCCTGAATGTCCTCTAAAAATGCTAAGTTTACTTATTAGTGTAGAGAGTAACATAAAAAATCTATGATGTATTTATTTAATTTTAAAATATTAAATGATATAATTAATTAATTAATTTGTTATTATTATATAAGTTTGTAAGAAACCATTATTGAAAAAGTTTTAGTTTGGAGAACATCAGCTTAGTAAAATGTCCCTTTAAATCATATATTTTAAAGACTTCTTTATCTGGAAAGCAAGGATATAATTAACATAAGTCAGTATGAATTATTGTTAATTAAAATATAGTCATTGATGTTTTTATATTAATCAAATTTGTCTTTTAAAGAGAAATTTGAAATTTGGAATGCAAGGTGATATTTTAAAATAAGTTATTTTTTAACCAAATTGTATAAGCCAAGATATCTTTGAAAGTAGCTTTTTTTTAATAATAGAAATTCAACAGGCATAAGAAATTATTTCACTAGAATGATAAATTAATATTTTAAGTATTTTCTTTTTCTTCTGTGCTTTAGTTAGAAGGCCCAATTAATAGGGGTTTGTGAAAAGATCTTATCTATATTTGTAAGTACACTTTATGATAGAAACTTAGAAGAATTTAAAGAATAAGAAACTTTTGGGGAGCTAGGGATATAGCTCATTTGGTAGAGTGCTTGCCTCACAAGCACAAGGCCCTGGGTTCAATCCACAACACTGCAAAAAAGAAAAAAGAAAGAAACTTAATAACCTTAGCCAATTGTGTTAATTATATGTAGCCAATAATATAGAGCCAATTTAATTACATGTAAATCTTTTGAAAATTATTTTGTACAAAATTTTGTTTTAATTTACTCAACGTGTTATAATCTTCTATTTTATCAACAGGAAAAAAATTCTTTTTAGACACTCATCTATCACACCTGATAGTTTAAGTGCTAGTATCTTAGTTCTCAATGAGAACATAGAGAATAAAGGAATTTTAGACCTTCTTTATACTAACCAAATTATAAATATGTCTAATGTTCAAATATATTTTAGTTCAGAGTATCTGATGTTTTCATATTTAATAGACAATGTTCCAATCAATGATCTTTTAGTATCCCATCCTTGTAAATCAATTATCTCCTGTAATAAAGGCTTAGATAATTAATTTCCCTTACCTCAAGTTAAATTTTTTTATTCTTAATTGCAAAAGTCAAGATATCAAATGTAGATAATAATATTAATAATTAATTTTCTGTTTTTTAAAAAAACATTAGAAACAAGAAACATAGATCTTAAACATTATAGAATTTAGAAATTTTATTACTTGACCACCTGGAAAAATGTGAATTAATAATTATAAAGAAGCCTTTTTATTTTTAGTTGTTTACCCAATATAAATTAAACCTTATTAATTCATGTGAATTAAAGTTATATGGATCCATTTTCATTTTAATTTTAAAATGTGAACATGCTCATTGAACTATAGGTAAATTTTGAAATCATGTATAGTCATTGTGTGCACACATTTATAGATCAGTTAAAAACAGGGAATTCTTATAATTTATTGTAAGTGAAACTCCACAGCAATGAACAAACATGCATTAAACATTGATTTAATTTGTCTAAGAATTTAAGATATTTAAAAAAACAAAAATAATTTGGGTTGCTGGCTTTTGTTCCAATGACTGCTATTTACTTTTCAAATCATCCCTAAAAAGCAAAAGATTAATCCATAAAAATCACAATTAGAACATCTTTTATTACCTTCAGAATTTTTTTCCCTTGGGTCTGAGTGGTCTACTAGTGATCCTGCAGGCTTCTTCCATTTACATTTCAATGTAAGCCTTCAATGAGATCCGGAAGGAGCAAAGGAAAAATTACTGGTTAGAGCAGGAATTCCAGAGAATACAGAAGTAGAAAATTATAACGAAGATTTTAATTTTCCTTCTCTTCTCATACTGTAGAATTAAGAAGAGTTAGTTTTTAAATGTAGGGGAACAGGAAAGAGTGGCTAGAAATGAGCCTGTGAAAACCATGCAGTCCCTCCATGTTGTCTCTGAATTCCTTACAGTTGGGGAAAGGATAGTCACTGGAGAACAGGTTAAGTGCAAATTACAGAGGTCCCATGCTAACTCATCCTTCTCTAAATCTCAATGCCTTCCAGTCTTCTGAATAAGATTTTGCCCCCACCCTTCAGTATCTCTTTGTCCATGGGGGATTGCTTAACTACTAAAAACTTTTTTAATATGTTCCCAGAAGACAAAGAGGTCCTGAAGGATGAATATTTCTGACTCTTGGATTTAAAGTTCTTAATAGAATTTTTAAGACCCATGATTAAATCTCCCAAAGTTCATGAATCAGCATCGTGGTCCAAATAAAAGCAAGTTTCTATTACAGTCCAAACTCTCTCTGCATTTCCAATTGTGCTCCTAGACATGTTTTCTAAAATTCCCACAGCCTGTGTCATTGTGCTTCCAATCCCTGTGCTATTTCTCCTCTCATCTTGGTGGCCTGGCCCTGAAGGGCTCTGCCTGGCAGGGAGCAGCCACATTCTGTAGGAGTGTGCTTTCCTCTCTGCTGTTTCCCATCCTCCCTGCCCAGAAGTAGAAGCCATGCTATTTCTGGAGGGCTGGAAGTTGTGGGGGGAACAAACATATTTAAATTAGGAAACTTGCCAAGTAATTTCCCCTTCTTAAGTTAGAGATTTTCTTGAATTCCTGATTAGGATCTTTTCTTCACAGGATTCTAAACTTTGGAACCTATCTCAGCCAAGTTGGTCTCAGTCTCATACAGTCACAGAGATGCAGGCAAACCTGCCTGATCGAGTCTGCAGGATTTAAAGCCATCAGGTCTCCATTTACATTTCAAGAACTGTAGGGATTCTTTCCACTGAATTTTTACTCTGGATATGTATTGAATATTCCTGAATAGATTTTATTTCTCTCTCTGTAGAGAGCAAATCCCCGAGGCTTAATGTAACACAATTAAATTTCCTTTCCCTTCTTACTAATAAGCTTATTCATACATGTATGCTTCCCATGGGAAAAGGGCCAACACCTTATTTCTTCTCAAATCCTCTTGAACAGTCGTTGTTCAGGCACCAAATGTGGGGGTCTCTCAGCCACGTGTTGCATGGATGAGAAGAGGGTTAACGGTCGGAGGGCAATGTTGGCTATAAATCAATCAATTACCCATAAACTTATCTAATCAATAAATACACAAGAGCCAATACTCTTTTTAAATGAGACGGGGCATGATGGGTCTGGCCATACCTGTTCTGGCCTCCAACAACATGGAGTAGCCCAACTCTCCTTTATTTATACATACATAGGTAAAGGGGCCTGGAATGGGAGGGGCTTCTTCTTTGATGAACAGGATGAGGTACAGTTAGGGGAGCCATTTTCTCAGGGGAACTATCATCAGAACCAGACAGTGAACCACTCCCACACAGTGCCACATGCTTCTCAGCAATCTGGGACATTCCTCCATGGTAACCAGTTCCTACAAGCCAGACCTCTGTGTCCTGTGGCTCAACCTAGTCTGATTCTACTAAATAAGGATGGTTCCCACAAATACCCATAAACCAAATGCGCATTGAATCTACCGCAAGTGAAATTAGGGAAACTACCCCATTCACAATAACCTCAATAAAATAAAATAAAATACTTAGGAATCAATCTAACAAAAGAGGATAAAGACGTTTATAATAAAAGCTACAGAAAGAAATTGAAGAAGACCTTACAAGATGGAAAGATCTCCCCTGTTCTTGGACAGACAGAATTAATATCGTCAAAATGGTCATACTACCAAAAGTGTCATACAGATTCAAGGTAATTCCTATTAAAATTCCAAAGACATTCTTCATGGAACTAGAAATAGCAATCATGAAATTCATTTGGAAAAATAAGAAATTCAGAATAACCAAGGCAATCCTTAGCAAGAAGAGTGAAGCAGGAGGCATCACAATACCAGACCTTAAACTATACTATAGAGCTAAAGTAACAAAATAGTCATGGTATTGGCACTAAATAGACATGTAGGCCAATGGTACAGAATAGAAGAATAGAAGGTACAGAATAGAAGACACAGAGACAAACCTACATAAATACAGTTATCTCATACTAGACAAAGGTGCCAAAAACACACCATGAGAAAAGATAGCCTCTTCAACAAATAATGCAAAAAGTGGAAATCCATATGCAGCAAAAATGAAATTAAACCCCTATCTCTCACCCTGCACAGAAATCAACTCAAAGTGGATCAAAGGCTTAGGCATGAGAAGAGAGACCCTGCACCTAACAGAAGAAAAAGTCCAAATCTTCATCATGTCAGCTTAGGATCTGACTTCCTTAAGAAGACTCCTTAAGCACAAGAAGTAAAATTAAGAATCAATAAATGGGATGGATTCAAACTAAAAAGCTTCTTCTTCTCAGCAAAATAAACAATCAATAATGTGAAGAGAGATCCTACAGAGTGGGAGAAAATCTTTATCACATGCATCTCAGATAGAGCAATAATCTCCAGGATATATAAAGAACTCAAGAAACTTAACACCAAAAAAACCCAAATAACTGAGTCAATAAATGGTCTAAGGAACTGAACAGACACTTCACAGAAGAAGAAATACAATCAATCAACAAACACATGAAAAATGTTCATCATCTCTTACAATTAGCAAATCAAAACTACTCTAAGATTTCATCTCACTCCAGCCAGAATGGCAATTATCAAGAATACAAGTAACAGGGGCCAGGGTTGTAGCTCAGTGGTAGAGCACCAGCCTAGCATGTGTGAGGCACTGGGTTTTATACTTAGAACCACATATAAAATAAAATAAAAACAGAGGTCCATCAACAACTAAAAAAAAGTATATTAAAAAAGGAATACAAGTAACAATAAATGTTGGCGAAGATGTGAGGGAAAAGGTATACTCATACATTGCTGGTGAGACTGCAGATTAGTGCAACCATTATGGAAAGCAGTATGGAGATTCCTCAGAAAATTTGGAATGGAACCACCATTTGACCTAGTTATCCCTCTCCTAGGTTTATACCCAAAGGACTTAAAATCAGCATACTACAGTGATGCAACCACATCAATGTTTATAGCAGCTCAATTCACAATAGCTAGATTGTGGAACCAACCTAGATGCCCAGATGAATGAATAAATAAAATGTGGTACATATATACAATGGAATGCTACTCAGCCTTAAAGAAGAATGAAATTATGTCATTTGCAGAAAAATGGATGGAACTAGAGTGTAAATGTTAATTGGGGTCCAGATATAAAGTTTAGGGGGAGAGCAAATAAAAAGGCAAGCACACAGGATGGTGTACAGCAAGAAGTGGTTCCAATGGGAAAGCCAGGTCAGTTTTATTATCTGTTGCAGAGTCATATCAAGTTTCATTAGGTTACATAATACAATTAGCTTTGCATGTGTACAGATCATATAACTTCCTTGCTCCTCAGAGTCCACTAGTACCAAATGTTTTTATAATAAGATAATGTCTCCAGGCCTCAAGGACAGAGGTGTGGCAGAGTGTTTCTAAGCCATTCAAACAGAGTGCCTTATTGTCCTGAGGAGTTTGCTCCACTCAAAGGATTTTCACTCCTCTGCACATTGACTGACCTGAAACCTCTATAACTCCCCTTTTTTGTGTTGTATGGCCTTTTGAAAAGGCATGACTTGTTTTCTGCTTAAGGAAGGTGGAGGGAGAAAGCAAGGCAGACATTGGCAAAAACAAGCTCAGGATAATAAGGCAAGTATCAATAAACACCCCCAATGAAAAGCTGTTTGGTCCACATAAAATTTGGTAGCCATCAGATTAACAAATCTAATAAGCCCTAACCTCTATCATCTTGTTGCACCTTCTTTACAATGCCTTTAAGATGATCCAATCCATTTTGAATGGGATTGCTCTTATCAGTTAAATTGAAACAATACATATTATTAAATTCCTGACATCTCTTATGATGTAACAACATCAAATAATCGGTAGCAGCCCTATTATCAAAATAGCTTGATGGATACAATTTTTCAGAAGAACTAACAATTTCCACTAGTGGACACAAATATTATAATGAGTGTGGGAAGTCAAAGATGAAACAGTTTTCTGTACAGGGGTACCAAAAACAGGGATACAACAAAAGAGAAATAACACAATAATAGCCATGATATTTGTGGATTTGGGGTAAATTTTGCAAACAGTGTTGTAACCAAATGTTCCAGGGTACATTCTAAACCCATCTAGGCTAGCAATTGTTGAGCCAATGTTGTTAAACTCTTTATATTCCCCAAGTCACTAGATGATTAGAAGACGGGGGGTCCCTTGGGCCTCTTGTTCTTGTTGGAGTTTCCTTCTTTGAATCAGGGTCCTCTTCATCCATGGTCAAATGAAATTTGAGAATCGGATTGTGAAGTCCTTGAGGCCAAGTCATGATGTGTGGGGATGTAGTAAGAAGCCACTGAGGCATATGTTCCTCTAGGCTGCGGAATGGTACATTCCTGTGGGAAACCCAGGAATAATTCATGCTTGGGCAGAAAACTCTCAAGTGACCAGACCCATGAAGGCCATTGCCTCAGGAGAGTCTCACCCATCCTCCTGTCTCCCTCCCCTTGCATGGCTGCATAACCTCTGGCTGGACCACCCTCACAGGCTATCATGTTTCAAGCTTCTTTTTTCAGTGGCTCCCCTTGTGTATAAAAAGGGCTGCATGTCCCAAATAAACTTGAGACTGCATCTTAGAATCTGATCTGCTGGAGTTGAGTGTGCTCTGTCACCTCACCCCCTCCAAGGGAAGATTCACACATGTGACCACAATGATGATTGATGGGTCTCACACATCTGGCAGGAATACAGACAGGACCTGTAGGAGTAAGAACAGCAGCATATCCCTTCCCCCATTGTGAGAAACCATCCTTATCTAGCAGAATCAGACACAGAGCCTCATGATACAGAGACCTGACTTCTTAGAACTGGCAGACACGAAGGTCTATCCCAGATTGCTAGGGAGGTATGTAGCACTGTGGGAGTGGTTCCCTGCCTGGTTATATGATAGTTTTCCTAAGCACAGTGGCTCCCACGACTCCATCCATCCTGTTCATCACAGAAGAAGCCCCTCCCATTCTGGGCACCTTTACTTTTGTGTGTATAAATAAAAGAAAGTTGGGCTACTCCATGTTATTAGAGGCCAGAACTGGTATGGCCAGACCTGTCACATCCCTTCTCATTTAAAAAGAGTATTGGCTCTTGTGTGTTTATTGATTAGATGAGTTTATGGGCGATTGATTGATTTATAGCCAACATCATCCCCCAGCAGTTAACCCGTTTCTCAGCCATACACGGCATGGCTGAGAAACTCCCATGCCCCATGCAATTAAGGGTTCAGGGTTCCACTATATTGTATCTGGTGGAACTCGGTGTTTCACATACCCTTTGGTAGTGGTTCCTTAGGGGTAAATTGTCTGTCAAAGGCAGAGGACTAGTGATGTGTACTATCTTCATAGTGTATATGAAGAGCATCTATTTTGAACAAGACAATACTGAAAGCATCATTAAAATGAGCTAGGCTAGGTCCCTTTTTTGTTTTTGTTTTAAAAGGTATGATTTAAGTGTGTGATGTGCATATTCAATGAACATCTGTCCAGTAGGATTGTGGGAAGTTCTATGGGTTACAATTATATTTCATTGATTATGAAATTGAGCAAAGGTGCTACAAGTATAAGCAAGGGCATTGTCAGCTTTTAAATGATGAGATTTACCCATGGTGGCAAGGCAGAGGATCAAATGAGATACAGGCTGAAACCTCCTCTGAATGATGTGCACTGACCCATACAAGGCCTGAGAATGTATCTATGGTAACATGTAAGAAGGAATAGGAATGAAAAGGAGGAAAATTAGTCACATCCATCTGCCAAAGGGCATTAGAATGTAAACCTAGAGGGTTTACAGTTTCCCAAGAATGAAAAGGAGTGCAATGAGAACAATTATTAACAATGAAACAGGTCTATTGAGAGGAAATAGAAAAGGTTTTCATTAAGGAACAAGCATTTTGATTTAAAAAATTGTGTGATTCTACCACATCTGGAAAGAGAGAATAAAGTGATTTTATAGCAGCATCAGCATGAGCATTTCCTTCAGGGAGTGGTCCAGGAATCTTAGTGTGACTGCATATGTGAGCAAGAAATATTAGAGTTGTATGATCCTGTAAAAGATATTGAAGAGTGATGAACAGGAATAACAAATTAAAGTCCAAATGAGGTGACAGTATTGCAGAGGAAATATGAGGCATCAGTTTGGCTATACACTGAGAATCTGTAATGATGTTTAAGATGGTGGGAAACATATGAAGAGTCAAAATAATTGCAGCTAATTCTGCTCACTGAGGAGAATCTTGAGGCAAGGTGCAATGATCAGTCCATTTTTTATCAGTGAATATACATACAACACCCCATTGTTTTCCTCCATCAGTCTAGACCGTAATCCCACTGGAAAGTGGGATGGAGGACATTATAGAAGAAGGAGCATGAAATATTTGACCTCATAAGGAAAGGTGTTCATCCAGAGGTGCATTTTATTAAATCAGAAAGTGTAGTATCCACTTTATGGTAAATAGATTTCATTACTTCCTTACAATCATGATTGTTTGGTCAGAATATTGGCAGCCTCCAAATTGTCTACTTGTCTTCCAATAGCTTTAGTCAAATGGTTAACAAAATTAATAAGACTCCCCTGAGGTTTGCTGAATTACAGCAAAGGTTTGCTGAATTACAGCAAAGGACTTAGAAGGAACCTGAGTGCCTGGGATCCTCCATGCTTTACAAACTAAGGCTCTAATCTGGGCAAAGGTGGCTGCGGGCAACTGAGCTTATTTTGTAATGTCCCTCTTTGACACACACCAAACAAATCATCACAATCAATATTAACATTTCCCTGAGCAGTATCCTCAGTTTGAACATGGGCTAAATGAGAGTATTCTTGTAGAAACACTGTATTTGGGGCAAAAGAAGTAACCTTTTCACCAAAGCTTTCCAATCATTGGGAACCAAGGCATGACCCATTCCCAGCCCCTCTATCATATTGAGCATGAAAATACTATTAATTCCACTCTCCAACATTGTCCTTCCTAATTCTTTAAACAGAGCAAAAGGCAATTGTTCATATTTTGACTGATTAGCATTATTTAATCTAATGGGGCAGACAACCAAGATGTGAGTTTCTCCCTCTCCAGGTGCCTGCCTGAGGCATTCTGATAAACAAGACTGGACTTTGAGAGGAAAAGGAGGAGGGGAAGTATGAGGAGGTGGCTGAGAAAAAACTTCAGTTGTAGAGACTACCAGAGAAGTAGGCAGCACTGTCAAAGCTATTTTTGAGATAGCATTCTGACACAAATACCAAGCGTGTAACACAGGTATAGGAGCCCACAGTTCCTCATGAAATTTTTTACCTTTATCTTCCCAATCTTTGGGTCTTAAGACTCTCCAGATACCATGGACAGCAGGAATCTATTTCAGACAGCAAAGCAGTAAGATCAGCATTACTTACAGTATGTTTAGCCTTATGAAGCAAATAAGAAAGTTCAGCCTGATGACAATGTTGAGTGTCAAATAGGGAATTTCCCATAGCTTACCAGTGGGATCAGTGCCAGTGGATGAGCGATGCATCAAAACCTGTTCCAGGCAGTAAGCTATCCCCTTCTTCCGTCAACACGTCCAGAAGGGTCCCTGCTCAGGGCACCAGCTGTAAAGGTCAATTGGGGTCCTGCTATATAGGCTAAGGGGAGAGCAAATAAAGAGGCAAGCACACAGGATGGAGTACAGCAAGAAGTGGCTCCCATGGGAAAACCAGTCCAGTTTTATTATCTATTGCAGGGTCATATCAAGTTACACTATGTTACATAGTAGTTAGCTTTGTACATGTGCAGATCATGTAACTTCCTTGTTCCTCAGAGTCCACTAGTACCAAATGTATTATAATAAGATAATATCTCCAGACCTCAAGGACAGAGGAGCTGCAGAGTGTTTCTAAGCCATTCAAACAGAAGGCCTTATTGTCCTGAGGAGTTTGCTCACTCGAAGGACTTTCACTCCTCTATACATTGATTGGCCTGAAACCTCTATACTAGAGAATATCGTGCTAAAAGAAATAATCGAATCCCCCCCCCAAAAAAAGGCTGAATGTTTTCTCTAATAAGCAGAACCTGATCTATAGTGGGGGGTGGGTAGGGAAGAATAAAGGAACTTTGAATTATGCAGAGGGGAATGAGGGGAGGAGTGGGGCAGTGGGGACAGGAAGGACAGTAGAATGAAACAGACATTATTACCCTATACACATGTATGATTACACTACTGGTGTGACCCACCACCATGTACAACCACAAGAATGAGAAATTATGCTCCATTTGTATACAATGTGTGAAAATGCATCCTACTGTTGTGACAGATTTGGCTCCATGGAAATGTTACAGGCCAGGCTATATGGGAAATGACTAAACAGACTCCATTTTGCTCTAAGACTCCATGTTATGTAGGAAGTGCTTCTCCCATGGGAACGCCCTGCCTCTGTACCCATCATCAGTCACTCAGCATGACATGTTTAACAATGCAAAATGGCAATTCTTATATGATGAAAAATTGTTCTCTTTTGATGCCTATGTTAGTAACCATTAGTAACCATTCTTTAGTTTGTACCTAGGTAAGGGTCATTTTGACCCACTTCCCCCTCTGCTGATGATTTCATGATATAAGTTTGTAATTTCAAATCATAGCAACAGACACTTATGATTGATGCAATTTTTGGTATAAGAACCCCTGCAATCCTGTGATCAGGGCTGTTCTCCCAGTAGCCATTTTGGAGGCATTGTGTGAGACAGTCAGCCGACTGGCTAATAAAGACTCTCAAATTTGGACTTCTCAGTGGCTAATGGTCAGTTATTAAGTTGTGTCCCATACCACTATCCTGTATAACCAATTAGAACAAATTTAAAAAAAATTTAAGTTAGTCATTGCAGTATTTTTAGGGCAAGACAGAAAAAAGGGAAAAATTAAATGATTTCAAAATGACCAAATGAAATAAATTACTCTTCATCCATAAAATGCAAATCTGGCAACCCTAAGAAATACCTATAGTCTTGTAGCATTTCAAGAGAATATTATATTATCCCTTTTACATAAAGGGACATGTGAACTGTGTGCACACATGTTTATATGCAGGCAACCATTCAGAATACAGAGGAGAATGCAAACACTGCCCTGCCCATGAAATCTCCTCCAGAGAGAGATTTGTGATGACATGTGATGAGGATGACCAGTCCTTGCCATGTCAGCAGATTGAATATTTTCTAATACAGTACATTCCTACATTATCTGTATTGGTGTTCTAAGTGTATCTGGAGGTTAAAAAAAAAATTCAAAATGACAGAGAAGAATCACAGAGGGTGGGAAGAGAGAGAAAATGATTTCATCAACAGAAGGACCAGATGGAGAGAAAGTGTGGGGGGGGGGGGCAGTGCTCTTAGCACTGAGAGTGCCTGATCCCTGGGGACAGTCAATAATGTGCATGGGTTTTCCCAGTCCAGGGAGACATTTATCTGGCCTCCTGCTCTGAGCAGTGCTGACTGGACAGCTCTCCCTGTGCTCCCTATGCAGCCCCAGGGCCTGGGCTCAGCACCCCTCCTGCACCCAGAATCCAAGAACAGAACAGAAATGTGCTCTCCAATCCCTAATCATGGCTGGAGTGGTCTCTAGCATGAGGTTGTTATCTGGGTGGGAACTGAAGTCAGTAAAACACAGAGATGCAGGTCCCCAGGGCTCTGAGTGCTGTGCCTTAAAAAGTCAAGCACACAGTGGCCTGAGGCTGAGGGACAGACACACATGCCTGAGACACCTGTAACTCCTCCTCCTTAAACAGAACAATCACCTCAGACTGCATCCTGAACAAACTCTAGGGTTTGGCTCCATATTTTCCCCGAACTTTATCATAGGGAAGACCATGGGCATGGCTACCTAGCCCAGGGAGGAAGACAGAGACCAGTCAGAAAAATTGATTCTATCAGTGAGTGCACAGCCCTCCTCTCAGGCATCAGAGCCCTTGACTCCCAACTAACCCTAAGCTCTTCCTTAGGGAATCATCAAGGCAGGATGATGAATAAGGAAAGAGTTCATATGTGCTGAACTTATCCCACAATTGGAAAGAAAGAAAGTCAAGAAGAGACCATTCTTTTCAGTTTATCACACAATTGTAACAATTGGTCTACCTTACCTTGCTCTTCATAATTATAAGAAATGATGCTCAGAGCTGGTAGTTCCTAAAGCTGCAATGTAAACTGCCCATCCCCATATCCCAGGCCCAGACTCCTCTCTAAGCCCCTGCCAAAGAGCATCTGCTGCACATCCTGGATGAGTCTTTTTTTAATCTGGAAAGAAAAAGAGAGCCAGGCATGATGGTGCATGCCTGTAAACCCAGGAACTGGGGCAACTGAGGCAGGAGGATCCCAAGTTCAAGACCAGCCTTAGCAACTTAAAGAGATGCTATTGCAAAACAAGAAATGGGAAGGATTGGGGATGTAGCTTAGTGGTAAAGTGCCTCCTAGGTTCAATTGCTGATATTCACTGTCCAAAACAAAGAAACTTTTGCATTTGGGGTTCAGAGAGACATAGATGCAGAGCAAGCGGAAGAGAACCTGGGAAGGGAGCTGGGGAATGGAGAACACAGCAGGCCGTCTCTCAGGAGGGGCAGGTGCTGAAACACTCCCTGCTGCTCTCTCCATGCACCTTCCTTCCTGGAGCCCAGCAGGCTTCCCAGTTGGTCCCTTTCTTTATGGTGGAAGGAGTGCTACAGTCACAGTTCAGAGCTGGGACCTTTCACCCCAAGGCCATCTGTCCCAGGAGATCCACAAATCTGGAGGAGCATTTCTAGAACTGTGGCATTAGGTGTGGTTGTGCTCCAGGTGAGTAAAAGGTACTGTGGTCTATTGCATACAAAAGCTCTCCATGATGTAATAGATCTGATTCCCTCACCTGGAAGCTGGACAGGTCTATCTTGGGGTACATTAGATGTGGGTGCCAGAGACCATTAGGCTTGGCTCTAGCTCTGAGTTATGTGAGAGTCCCATTCCCCAGCCAAAAATTCCCTCCTCCCCATTTATCACCCTTTCCTCACTGGAAACTCCCTGAGTGTAACCACAGGTGGGCAGGTTTGCAAATCATCCCTGTGGGGGAAGAATGGGTTGGTGATAGGACTGATTTGTGGTTGTGTTACTGCCTGGGCATATTGTAAGGTAGTTCTGGTGTTGTAAGGCCAGTTTTGTTTGAGGGTGGATCATTTTGGAATCTAGGTCCTCAGGGAGTGGGAAGTGTTCCTGGGAGCTGGTCTTTCACTGTCTAAAACCCAGAGATGGGAAGGCATAAAAGGATGCTCCAAATAAGTGAGGGGAGAGTCCAGGGAGGGAGTATTTCCTGGCTGGGTGGAGGGTGCCCCTGGGACACCACTTTGATGGGCTCTCTGATTCTTTCATTTGTTTCATGCCAAGTCCAACATTCAGCCCATGCACCCTGCAACAGCTCCAGGTATTGACCAAACTCCTGGAAACCAGTTCTGACTGCCTCAGTCATTCCCCTGTGACCTTCCATTTCCCTCTTTGGAGAGCAACCCTGAGAATTCTGAATGGGGTATGGGCTTTAGTAAGTAGCAATGTGTCAATATTCCTTCATTAATTATAACAATCACACCACGGTGATTTAAGAACTTAATAATAGTGGAAAATAGATTAGAGGTATATGGAAACTGTTGTTTTCTAATTTCTCTATAAACTTAAAGTTGTTCTAAAAAACAAATTGAATTTTCAAAGGTTTCAATAATGTTCAAGGCTTAAGTGATGTAAATTACATTTTTTGAAGGAGAGGATCCAATTCCACACAAAATGGAAGACTGTAAAGTGTCCCTATTGAACTGCTAAAAAATAAATTGAGTGGTGAGAGTACAACAGAATCCAGTTTAGATTCCTGGTGTTGTCACTGTGGATTACAATCATGCAGCCTCTTCCCAGATTGTAGCTGGAGCTCCTGGAAGATATTTCATACACTGTTGCAAGGGCAAAAAAAAAAAAAAGTAAAAGAATTAAGTCCTGAATTACATGCTTCATTACATCCACACTCCACCCCAAAATGGCACAAAAGAAACAGGGACCACACCATACAGACTACTTTTGGTGTAAATGAGGTCATGGTGGACTAGGGCAGAAAGGTCATGAAGATCTGTCTAAATAAAGTCTCTTCAGATGAGTTTGTCCACACCACCAAGCACAAGCTTCTCATCCATTAGGATTAGGAAGCCAATGTGTGACTCCCAGGAAGTCACACTTCCATTCATTTACTCAGTGCAGTTTACAAAGTGCCCATACATTACCAGCTTCCACTTCCAGGCATTTCTAACTTAAGAGAGAGAGAGGTCACCAAGGCCTCTTACACACAAGTCTACAGCTGAAAGGCTTTTATTGGACTTGGGTTCCCTCTATACCTCTGAATGGTAATACTTTGAAGACAAATCCTCCTTGACCTTAGTTCTAACATGATTTTTACCAAGTCTTGTATCCCATACATACAGCATTAAAAGGTACACTAAATTCTGAAGGTAGCTATGCTGCAAAGTAGTTTAAAATTAACAGTATTCATTTCTGCTTGAAATTCCAGCCCTAGACTAAGTTTGTGACCACCAGTATTGAAGGTATTGCCATCCAGCAGAGCTGACCATGTCAGTTTGACATTTGGCTTTAGGATCTGGGTGTATCAGGCTGGAGTTGTTCACTTTGGCTGACAAACAGGCATCAGAGTGGACGTGGTACTTCACTGCTATTCCAAAATGGTGTTACTCTTTCCTCCTGTCCAGGAGAGATAGACAGCAATCTCCATCTTCTTGTTTACTGTCTGATAAATGGAGCCACCAAAACTGCTCTGTCATCACATTAGTGTGAAGATGGAACTCATCAGTCTTGTTGCCAACTGGAAGTTGCTCTATATCTCTTGGGACACTGCAGTCTCAAAATTCATTTGACAGACAGCCAGACAGCCCTCTAACCCAGCACCAGAGCATGTCTGTGGAGCACAGTGATATCAGAGGCCACCATGCAGCCCCAGGTGGATGTGTTCATGCTGGTATCCTATCTCAATTTTAGCATGTTTCCCCCAGTGTTAGGTGAGAAGGATGAATCAAATGTCAGTGTTGTGGGGATGTAGAAAGAAGCCACTGGGGTATATGCTCCATAGGCTGTGGAAAGATAAAATCCTTGACTGCACACTCAGGATTATTCTCACTTGGGTAAAAACTTCCAAGTGACCTGACCCACCGATGGCCATTGCCCCAGGTGAGCTTCGCTCATCCTTCTCTCTCGCTCCTCTCTTTGCAAAATTGTGTGGCTCCTAATTGAACCATCCTTACAGACTATCATGTTACACTACCAGTTCTTTGTTCTTGGACTCCCCTCTTCCATAAAAGTGCTGTACTTTCTTAATAAATTTTAAAACTGTGTCTGGAACCTGTTCTCCCAGAGTTGTGGCCTCCATCGCCTTGCCCCCTCCAGAAGGGAAAAAAAAACCCATAGATCAAGACCCAGCCAAACGGCTACAACAGATGGTGTCCAACCATGTGGCCCTTCTTGGAGAAGCCCATGTTGGAAGCCCCAACCATCTCTGAATTGAGAATAGTTCATCTCTGCCCCCAGGACCCCCAACATATGCAGTACTGCTCATTCTGGACACCCCATGAGTTGTAAATTAATCAACTCACATTCTTCTTGGAGATCCCCCTGTGAATTCCCCCTTAGGCTCCAAGAAATCATCAACTGGGTAAGTGCTTCTCCTAACTTGGGTACTATCCCCTCATGTCTGAGAGAATCTCAGGTGATGGCATTGTGTGTCCTAGTAAGGAACAGGCTCATTAAGGTGGAAGAGAGGCAAGTGCAACAGGTCTGGGAAGTAGTAATTAAATTGGCACCATCTATGACCAATGCTAGCCTATGGGCCCCACAATCTTGGGAAAAAATTATTTTCCTCACCTGTAGGATACAAATAAAAGATGAACCACCTGATTACAAGTTAAATTCCTGTGCTTTAAAGCCCTCTAGCAACTCTGTACAGAGAAAGAAGCAAACGCCTTTCAGCAATCTCTCAAATCAGCTCAGACATTGAGCAGGCAGTTGCCACTCCCATGGGTGTACTGATCCCCGCGAGAGTGTGAGAGCCAGAATTCCAACTCTTGGCTCCCTGCAGTAAGATGGAAGAACACAAAGAGACAAGGAAATGTGAAAACATAGCTATCATTACACCCGCTGCTTCTCCTCTGGGAGCTATAACTTTTTCTTTTGATGATTCTTCTAACTTCCAGCAAAGTAAATTTACAGGTCACTCTGACTTCACTTCGCTGCAACCAGCCCAGCACACGCTGGCACTAAGGCCCCAAAGCAGCCACAGTTCACAGCCTTATGCAAACAAAGAAACTATGCCAAACATGACAATTTCTCCAAAGCAAATAAACCTATAGAGACTTTGACGGGACTTAAGAGCAATCAACAGACACATGCAAAAGTTGGGAACTTTACAGCCTGCTCCCATATCAAACCAAAACTGTACCCAATGCAATCTGTACTTTGCTATCTCTACTCCAAGGCTAACAGAGAAGCCAAGAAAAAAGGATTTACAATCTCCTCTCCTCCTAGCCCCCACCTAGCTTGCCCTGCTAACCCACCATATGCAACCTGAAATAGATAAGCTGGAACTAGCCACATGCATTCTCCTTGAAAAAAGAAAAAGGGAGTTAAGAAGCCCTAAGCAACAACTTTCCTGGCCTGATCTTGCTGAAGTCTGCTTTGAAATGTATGCTATTACAGACAAAAGAACCAAGGACATTCCTAACCTGAAACACAAAAAGATGATTTTTTTTCATGCTACTTTGAATCCTTAATGGCCATAGTTTTCTTTTTTTTTTCAGCACTCTTGTTTTTTTCCTTAAATTCTATATTTTCTGAGTGCATGAATTTTTCTGATCAGTCCTAACTTTTTATTCAACTCGAGTTGTTTTTAAACATTGCAAGGGAGAATCATTTATAAGAAGCTATAAGGCCTTTTTCTTTTTTGTGTGTTGTGTTTTCATTTGTCTGTCTGTTATGTGTTTAATAAATCATGTACATAAAAATTTAATATAAACAAAGAGCACGCAAATTACAATTCAAAAAAAGTGGATCCAAATACCTTTAATTCACATGATTTAAGAGGTTCAATTTAAATTAATTAAACAAGTAAAAATAAAATGTCTTAACATTACTTTACTCACAGGTTTTTCAACACTACTGTTTATTGTGAATACCTAATGTCCTTTGTTTCTAGGATTTTTCTTCAACAAGGAAGAGAGAACAAATGTTATTCAATATGCTTGTCTGATATCATTATTCTTACAGGAAAATAAGTAAACTGGATTTGATATGCAAGGGATTAATTAAACATGTTTATTGAAGACATCTACTTAAGTTACAAGGTTAAAATGCTGATAGATTTTTAACTCCTTAAATTCCAGGACCACATACTTGAACATCATTAATGTTTTCACAAATTGGTGAATAAAAGGTTTAAAATTGCTTTACATCATCACTAAAGACAAGGTTACTAAAACTTAACTCCTAACAAGTATAATTCTACTTGCAGAGAAATCCAAAAGTTTCAACTGTGTTTTAGTCAAGGTGCTATAATAACAAAATATTTCATTTATTAATATGGAGTAATTTAATCTAAATTCAAAAATTTCATAAGCGATATTTCAAATTGTAAACAAAGAATGAAGCTAACAGGTAAGAAAAAATAATAGGTTCTAAGTGTGAAAATATATTTAATAAAGAAACAAAAAATATATTTCTGGGTTAAAAAGTCCTTCTATGATAGAATACATGAAGATCAAATCAATAAAAAACAAATTTTAACAAGTTCTTGTGTAACTAAGTTGGTTATATATATGTGAAGTGATCAATTAAAAGTCATTTAGGGTTTTTCCCTAAGGTCAAACATTAATGTGCTAATGTAAACCAAAGTATAATCTATATGCTAAAATGACAAGGATTTCTTAAAAATGCTAATTTACCCTAAACATCAGGTCTCTTAAACTCTATTCTTTAAAACAACCAATCTTATAATTTGGGGGTTTTATAAATATGGTTAATCAACAAATGTTAAAATGTTATACTATGTTTCAAAGCTAATTTTTCTCAAAAACTAAATTTAGTCAGTATCAAAATAATTGTGCTATTACTCCTCTTTATATGCTAAATATGTTCATATTTTCCAGGTATACAAACTTCTAAAGCAGGAAATTTAAAACAATGTCTTTATCAAGCTGCTATTCTCCAAACTAAGCTTGTCTGTAATGGTAATTTTTAAACTTATAAAAATAGTAAACTTTATTGGAGGTTTACCTACATCATTTTATATAATATTATCAATAAGGTATATAATGTCCTTTTACACTGAGGTAAAATTTTAAATGTATAATTTTTACAGAAAGAAGAGAGCATAATCTATTTAGAAGTCTGTTATAAAACATAAAAACATTTTGCTACTTTGACACACAAAAGAAAAGTTAAAAGTTCTCTCAGTCTTTCTTTAATCTATATTTTAGACATAGTGGTATATAATGTTAACTAATACTTAAACTCTAAAAGCAATATATGCAAACTTTACAAGATAACATAACATTTACAAAAGTACGTAAAGAAGGTTATAACAAAAAATAGAATAATACCTGAAATTGAAAGTCTCTAATGACCTCTTGGCTGTAAATATAGTCTTTTATGCAAAAGCACAGGATATCTAACTACTGTAACAATGCCCTGCATGGGAAAGCTCTGTGCAAAATCTTTTCAGCCCTGACCTTGATCTTGAGCACACAGCTCCTGGGCAAAAAGAAATTCTTTTACTAAACAACAACAATGGTTCATCAGCTCCACTTCTCCAGTTCCTGCCCGCCTAATAGTAACTTTAAACAATAGACTTTCTTAAGAGCTACGCAGAGCTCCTAACAATACACTTAAAAACTATGGAAAAACTACATAGATGTCCTAGTTTCTATAACTTTCTTAAATACAAAAGGTAAAGCTTACTTAGTCTTTAACTTGCTAATAAAATATATATAAGTAAAAGTTGGTAACATAACTCTTTAAACTAATAAATCTCTATTTTCCAGCCCTCCTTTACCCCTCACTGAACCTACAAGCTTATTCACACTGATCATAGCAAAAGAAGCAAAAATTAGCTTCAAAACAAATACAACTTACCTAAGATTTATAAAAAGCCCTGCCTCACTGGAACTAAGCCTCTGCCTCTACCTTTCAAATTTTTCTAAAGAATTTCAATTTTGAGCACATAACAAATATACCCTATAATCCCCAAGTCCAAGAAATCATTGAGTGAGCTAATGGAATACTCAAACTACAAATTTAAAAAGAAGGGAGGAATACAGTCCTGCCTTCTCCTTTAAATTTAACTGTACAAGCCCTTTTACATTAAATTTTCTCACTTTTGATAATAAAGGTCTCTCTCCCATTCATAAGCACTGAGGTGCTCCAATGCCACCCCCAACTCCACTGCTGCTGGTTCAATGGAGGAACCCACTAACTAACACATGGTATGGTCCACACCCATTGCTAATCCAAGGCAGAGGAGTTGGTTGTGTCTTTCCAGAAACTGCAGAAAAGTCTCTGTGGGTACCAGCCAGGAACATTCATCTTCATGTCCAGGCCTCCGACTCAACAGATGGAGAATTTGTCACTGAATGACCAGCGCCCTCACGGAGGTGGACCGCATCATCCTCGCACATCAAAACACCGCTGTGCACAAAAAATCACCTGGGGAGACATCAAAAGCCTTGCAGATCAAGCAGCAGCTATGGCACCTGAATCAGATTCAGGAGTCAGGACTTTATTTCTTTTAATGTGTGCTATTAATTAATTTGTCTATTAATGTGCAACCACTTCTTTAGATGGTCGCATACACTATAACATATGGGTTCATTTGGCAGAGGTCATAATACTTCTGAGATTTGTCTTCATCAGGATATTCATGTTGGTGTGATTTTAGGTTCATGCCTTCTCCCAGTCTGTCGTCCAGCACAGGAAATAGCTAATATGACTATATTTTCCAATATTAAGAAAAAAACATCTCTTATCAAGATTCATACAATTGGGGTGCTCCCCAATCCACAAAACCTGCTAATGCAATGGAGCTACTCACTCCCACTGTCGCCTGCAATAGCAATGACACCTGTGCAGAAATTCAAATTGTACTACCAGCTGTAAATCTTTTGGCAACCCTTCCTTTAACTGTACTAATATTGAGCCAATTAGCTATGCAAATGCTCATATTCCTTTGCCATCTGGCTGGTTTTTCTCTTCTAGGTCATATACTCTCAATTATATTCCAGCATACATGGCCCATGGCACTCGCTGTTGCCTTAGCCAATTAACTGTTTTTCTTCCTTCTCATGATGAGCTTGTCAACTACCATCCTGCAAAGAGAGTTCACAGGAGATCTATACAGATTGAAGAAGATTGTGATGGCTCGGTACGTCTCATGTCCAAGGCAGAGCACACTGCCTTGACCTTTTCCCTTGTGGGGGTCCCAGGCTTAGCAGTGGGAGCAATAAGACAGTTGCTAAATTAGCTTGTGCTATGGTAAAAAGTATTAACTACACCTCTACTGCCATAGCTATGTTAAATGACTAACAGAAACAACATAGACAAGCTATTCTCAACAACACAGCAGCAATTGATTATTTACTATTGTTACATCACAAGAGCTGCAAGGAAGTAAAAAATATGTGTTGTTTTAATCTCAGTGATAACAGTGATTCAATTGCACAAGAACTCGCCCACCTTAAAGACATAGTCGCTAACATAAGACAATATGAAGGAGGTTCAGAAGCATGGGATTGGTTAACATTTTGGTTACCAGACATCACTTGTTTAAAGAGTGTTCATTGGTGGAGTGCTTAGTATACTTCTGTTATTTCTTTGCCTCTGTGGATGTCAATGCATTTATAATCTTTTCAAGAGACAGCTGCTAGAGCATAAGCAGCAGCAACAGTTAGTGGTTAAGGCCTGTCAGCATCTATTAAAGGGGAAAAAGGGAACTCACAAGCATTTGTAGCTGCCTTCACTGATCAATAATATGGTTGATAAGTTTTACTACTAAATCATTTTCACTTTACTAATGAAATTCACCTTATATATTATTGTACCACTGAAATTTTAAGATTGCACTAGTGAAGTTTGCCTCATGCATTGCTCTACTACTGTAACCTCATATCTTGTTAAGCTGCCAAAGACTTTAAGATTGTTTTCCTTCCCTACTGGAGTCCACCCCACATGTTGTAATGCCACTGTTACTGTTGCTGTTATTGAGCCATTCAACAATGAGCTCACAGTTTTAAAAAAAAAGGTGGGGAGATGTGCGGATGTAGAAAGGAGCCACTGAGATATATGCTTGATAGGCTGCGGAAAGGTAAAATCCTTGACTGCACACTCAGGATTATTCATGCTTGGGCAAAAACTCCCAAGTGACCTGACCCACTGATGACCATTGCCCCAGGTTAGCTTCACTCATCCTCTCTCCCTCCTCCCTTTGCAAAACTGTGTGACTCCTAATTGGACCATCCTTACAGACTATCATGTTACACTTCTGGTTCTTTGTTCTCAGACTCCTCTCTTTTATAAAAGTGCTGTACTTCTTTAATAAATCTGAGACTGTGTCTGAAACCTGCTCTCCTGAAGTTGTGGCCTCCATCACCTTGCCCCCTCCAGAAGGGAAAAAGACCCCACAGGTCGAGACCCAGCCAAACAGTTACAACATCCACAGGGTCTTTCTGACCTACATGTGCCTCAGTTATTCTTGCTGTTTTGCCTTTATAAATTCTGGACTTCCTAAGTTCATGTGCTGGGCCTTAGTCTGCTCCCAGCCACCACCTGCCTGGCTTGCTCATTAAAGTACCTTTCTTCCCTTTCAATTTGTTCAATATGCATGCTGGTTTGTGATTCTCATTAACTCCATAACAAACTCATGCTTGGGGCTGGGGCTGTAGCTCAGTGGCAGAGAGTCTGCCTAGCCTGTGTGAGGCACGGGGTTCCATCCTCAGCACCACATACAAATAAATAAATTAAATAGTATTCTGTCCATCTACAACAACAAAAACACTCATGCTTATGTTCTTTTTCCTTGTCTCCCCCCCCCCATTGTGTCTGTATACAAATACTCCACTCACTCATTTTTAATGTCACCTTAGCCTAAAGTGAGGTTTTTCTGGGCCTGCTATTCATGGACTGTTCACACAAAAAGGGAAGGGCACTTCCCAGGCCTCGGGGCTCTGTGTGTGTTAGTCTTGACAACACCCAGGCAATTGAGGAGCAAGCCATTTGCTGAGCCTTGCTTTCTCGTGCCCCAGACCCAGGCCAAGTCCAGGGACCATACTGTACTCTGTCCTCCCAACTCTGCAGGGTTTAAGTCCAGTCCTAAAAATGAGACTCCCCTGGGAAACAGACTGTCAGTGCCTGCTGACCTTTGCACCCCCAAGCTCCTTCTCTGTTTCCTCCCTCACATCCCTACCTGATGCTTTTGACAGCTTTCATTGACTCTTGTTCACTTTGAACATCCAGAACTATAAGCTAAATAAACCTTTTTTCTTTACAAAGTTGGTCTGCCTCAGACCTTTCATTATAGTTATGCAAAACTAAATAATACAGTAGGCAATATTAGAGGGGAATAAAATAATTTTTAGGGGAAATAAGTGGGAAGCACAGGCAGAGGCCTGAAACCAGGCTCATCTGGGTGTGGCATCAATGCTAATCTTCCTTCCTGCAATGTATATCACTTCCCCTGGTTGATGAGATAACTGGTGAAGAGATTCACAGCTGAACATCTTCTGGAAGATTCAGCCTTAAAGAACTTCCAAGACAGCTCTTCCCTGCACGTGCTGCCTCCGAGGTGCTCTCAGTTTGAGGTCCAAAGCAGCACATTTTGTGTATTGTTTCCTGAACCTCCACACGAATAGGTCCTTCTGTGCTTGTCCCTCCACACTGCATGTGACCAGAGCTCTTTGTGGACAAACATTAAAACAGGACATTCTATGTGTAGATGCAACATGGAAAGAATGTGTTTCAGAACACCACAGAGGCAGCCAGATTGTGGATCACCAGCCATGAAGGGACTCCATGGGCATCTGAGACCCATTAGTCTTGGTCACATGGAACATAATAGGCTCGTGAAAAACCAGGAGTCCACTGTGACACTGGGAGAGCTGAGGAGAGGCACACGTGGGCTTCTGATCACTTTTATATAAAGGGTGTTATGTGCTGATAACCCCCATTGTCCTGCACGTGGTGCCACCAGCTCCTAAGTTCACAATTGCAACAGCGCAGAGATGGGAGTTACCAAAACTGGGAATGGATCTTTCACTGGCGGATCATTTGCAAGCTGCAGGATTCCTGAGGCTTCCCCCCAGCATCAAACAATGACATGGGTGTCAAAACTTCACATGGAGAATGGCGCTGCCACCCTCCACCACACGGGGGAGCCAGAGCCTCAAGTCCACTGTTCAGGACCAGGAGCGTCACCCTGGCTGTGCGGCTCAGGCCAGGCTGATGATGGGTGTTCTCTCTCCCATGTGGCTTGCTGACCCCGCAGCCTCTCACTGTTGCTAACCACTATCTGCATCGCTAAATTCCCAGCATCTTCTGATTCTGACTGTGATGTGGGTTTCCTCTGCAGTGAACAGCCGCTGCCCCCTCATCCATACCTGGGTCAAATCAGCCAACTATTCCCCCCATCCAGAATGGGACTAAAGAGGGGGACTGTCTACAGGAACATTTCCTGGTTAGCACCACTTTTGACCAGAGAATACACTGCAGGTTTAATTGACTGATTAACCTTTGCCTCTGGATTCCAACTGGCGGCAGCCAACATAGCAATACCTGGCTTTAAAAGATCCAAGTTATATTAATCAGAGTACTGGAAAGTACTAGAATTTTCTATGAGAAATTGTGAGTTCTATGAGGAACCCAACTAAAGCAAGAGTGGTCCTTCCTCTCAGCACCTCTATAGGACACTAAGTATGGAGGCTGGTGTCCTTCACCTCTGACATACTCCATTAGCCAAGGTATAATTAGTGTATTTAAGATGCATGTTAGGTTAAGGTTGCAGATCAAGAGAGCTGGGCATATTGTCCTTGAGCCTTCTGCATCCAATTACTGTAGAGTCTTAATTGAAAATTTATTTCTATTTTTGTACCAGGGGCTGAACCCAGGGGCACTCAACCACTGAACTACATCCCCAGCCCCTTTTTTAATTTTGAGAAAGGCTCTCACTAGGTTGCTGAGGACCTTGGTAAGTTGCTGAGGCTGGCTCTGAACTTTTGGGCCTCCTGCCTCAGCCTCCTGAGACACTGGGGTTACAAGCATGTCCCACTGTGCAAGCAGAATCTTATTTTTTCTTAAATAATAAATCAACACAAAGTGGACAAGCCCTACAGTTGGAATTTAACTCATGGAGAACTATCCACACATTTCTCTTTCACTGGTAACCTTCATCCACCTATCAAAATGGTCTTTCTCCCTCCAAAAATGACCTTGGGCCCAACCAAGGGATCCAGGAACTGGAGCAGCTTTTAAGACCTGCTCCCTGAGCAGCCAAGTGGGGTGCTTCTACCTTCTGGCTGTTCTGGACTCTGGTGACATGATGTAAATGTGCAAGTGTGCGCACTGCTGCTGGTCCCTGCTTTTGTTTCTTTGGACCATAGACTTGGAGTGCAATGACTCAGTCATGTGCTGGTTCTGTCTTTAGCCTGTTAACTGCCCCCGCATTGTCCTTGGAGTCCCCCCTTCACACACCTCCAGCACAGGCACAGTGTGCCGCTGCTCCAGAGCCTCAGCAGCACACGCCAGTTTTCCAGTTGTGCGGTCTCCATGGAGTAGGATTTCAATGTGTTTGTGATTTTTATTCCCTTAATGACTGCTTAAGTCAAGCATCTTTTCATTTGCTGAATGGCTGTTTGTGTTTATCATCTTTGGAGAAATTTCTATTTGAGACCACAACTCAGTTATAAATTTTTTTTATTAATAAATAAATCATGGAGAACTAGGCAGATTAGGAAGCATGACCCCAAGTGTACCTACAAGAAGAAGGGGACATCTCTTTTTTCCCCAGCAGGGTCCGAGCATCTACTGTGACAGATCACTGCCATTCCAAGGACACAGGGTGGGGACGCTCAGATGAAGAACCTAGATTGGGTGAATATTTTTCCACTATGCTGTTTTTCTTTACATTCTTGCCATAGTGAATTTTCATGAATATAAGTTTGTCATTTTAATATAATTTAAAGTTTGTTTCCCCTTCATGGCTAATGATTTTCATTTTCATATCCTAAGAAATCTTGGTCTATACCAAAGTCACAAAGATGTTCTACTATCTTTTTCCTTAAAACTTTATTATTTCATCATGCACTCATAGATGTTATTCCTCTGAAACTTGTTTTGCACAGAGCATGAGGTTGGGATCCACAGACAATTTTTCCCATAAAAATCCGAAGGACCCAACACTGTTTCCCAGCCTCACCTTTTCCCAGTTGAGCTACAGCGTTACTGTATCATTCATCGGGTAAGGGTGTGTGTGTGGCTATTTCCAGACTTTTTTTCCCTTGATCAATTTGTCTCTTCTTGAAGCAATAGTCAGCGCTCTGAATCCTTCAGTTCTGCATCCATAGATCAATCAGCCACAGAAAATGGAATTGGGACTGGAATGACCCAATTGTTTTGAAAAACATGGGCACAGTATTAAACATTTACATTTTTAGTCCTTAAATAATACAGTATGACAGCCATTTACATACCTTTTACATTGCATTGCATAGCATAAATAGTGTGGAAATGATTTAAAGTATAAGGGAAGATGTGTTAGATTGTAGCAAACACTGCAACCCTGCATTTTACCCAGGCAGACCTGGTGCTGATGTGATTCCACCTTTCTGCCTGTGGTGTTTGGAACATTTATCCTCAACTGCCTGCACCACGAGGTGGGATCTTACGTGCAAGGCAGGATAATCAGTAGCCATCCTGCCAACCCCTCCCCACACACTGGTTTCTCAGGACACTTTCATTTTCTGCCACAAGACTCAGCCGAGGAGGAAGCTTCAAGCTTGACCTTTCTTAAAAACAAGAGCAGAACAGGACCGGAATGATCCAAGATTGGTCAGTTGTTGTGGGGAAGTTTGGGTTTGAATATATGACCCAGCTCCACCGCCAAAACATTCTGCCTTATTGTGGTCCCAGGCAGGGTGGCCCCATTTTAGGGCCTCACCCCAGGAGTTCCAATCTAATTTTCTTCCTTCCTCAGGCTCAATGTCCTAGAGAATGAGTCTGTTGGAGAGAAGTCTCCCCCACCTTCCCGCCTTGGCCTCAGGTCTGAGACCCAGGACCAGGTTGGGCACCCCTTGCTCCCCAGCAATGGCTCTAGAGGATCTGTTATACCTGACAAAAATAAGATCATCCAAACCATTCATGTAAAGCTAAAAGAAGCCTTTCTTTTTAGCTGGCCAGTGGCGACCACCCTTACACCTAAAAACGGTATGCCGGAGAATCACGGGATAGGTCTTTGTTGCCAGCGTTTATAGGGAGGGGAAGGGATTAGGGTGGGACTGACTCTCTCTCCTAATGGCACTCAGGAATCTTTTGGGGGAGTATAACATTCCCCACTGGTCTTATCCACACTAACAAATCCTTGTTTAGGAAACCAGTGGTTTTTCAGTCCCCAAATTCCCAGACTCTGATGACCTCCATTCCTCAATTTGACCAGACTCCTTATTCTACACTAACTGCCTGTCCTCAATTAGGAACTTTTCACTGTGGTAAGGAGAGAGGGTGAAGACTGCCCTGGCTGCTTTCAGCTGGAAAGGGGCGGAGTGGCGGAAGCAGTTTGAAGTTCCTTTCAGAAATCTGGTCAATGAGGGTTAGAAGTCTGCTTGGGAAGAGCAGGTTGTAAAGTCATCTGGGGGTGGGTGCTTCTATGAGAGAGAAACAAAAAGACATAAGTGTCCAAATAAGATTAATACAGAGTCAATGTTGCAGCATCTGGAACACGTCAATGAATATCATGACAGGATAGAAGCCACTCTCACCAGGTGGAAGAACGGAGAAGTCGTTCCCATAACAAGGCCTATCAAAGGCTGGAGAGGTTGAGGCCTTTATTTGAGAACTTTAACATTAGCAGAGTTATCAGGAATGTAAATACAACATTTAATTTTTTTTTTTTTTTGTGGTGCCAGGGATTGAACCCAGGGCCTTGTGCAACATTTAATTTTTAATGTCATTGATGTCCCAGAAAATACAGTTAAGCTACTTAACATCATCTGATTTTTGTAAAACATCATTTTATTGGTATACCTTGTGTTTAGTAGAGAGCTCTATATTTCTGTTATTTAGGGCTAGATAATCATACTAGTGAACATAGATTAAGCCTACCTGTGCAGCTCAGGAAGATCCGTAGGCCTTAAACTGACTAAAAATTTCTGACTCTGGCAGTTTCTTTTGATAGTTATCAGGTACATTTGCCTAAGAAACTCTCTTTTGTAGCCTCCAGTCCTATTCTAGGGACTAACACAAGTACATCTTAAGTTACATTAAACTATTATTTCTTTTAAATGCCCAAGAATGTCTATGGTTTGGTTTTAACTGTTTTGCTAGGTGTTTAGATCAAGCTGGTCAAATTCACCTGTTCCTGTCTCTTAAGAGTCAGCCAAGTTCTCACAGGGGTCACTCATGGGGAATTCGAGAGTAGCTTCTTAGCTCTTTCAGTGCCATCTGCTAGGTAGGGTCAGTAGGGATGTTTTTCCCTTTTGCAATGACCCTCTTCTGTAGCAGGTGCACTGATTGGCTTTTTATCTTCTAGTGAGTCTCATCAATCTCCCTGATCAGGAGGTCATGTGACCCAGAGTTGCAAAACTCCTTAGAGAAGCTCTCTTTTTCCCTGGATTCAGGCTGACTCTGAAGGCAAGAGCCAAAACTGGTTTTCTTGGCCCTCCTGTGTTAATCTTGATCTCAAAGTTTGATCTTAAATATCCAGCAAGTCAGTCTCATCTGTCATAAAGTAAGAGTACTGGGCTTTAACTTCAATGTCCATAATTTTACAATTATTTACCCCCTTTTATTTAACTGGGGTCTATGTGATCTGTTCTATAGGTGATGGCTTAGTATCTCAAATTAATTTATGCTGTTCTTGAAGCAGAACTTCTTCAAAACATTACTTTTTCAAAACATTAACAGACATCAGCTATAGAGCTTACAAGGAAAATACAAAATAGAATTAACAACAGTAAAAACATACCTAGTTTGTGTAATAGTCATCTTAAATTCTGCCTGAGTTATATATATTTCCTATTTGATATCACAGTAATTTTACAACAAAAAACAATCTTTTGAATATAACTTTAAATGAGCTGAAAACTGACTTATTTTGGAGACATTTGGACTTACAGCAGGGTGGGAGGCAGACACTTATTTCAGGCAAGGCAGGGCCTTTTACAATCTTAGGCAGAGTGTTCCAGTTTTGAAGTTATTTTTGCCTCCTCTTAGGACATCATTTTACACAGTTTACATGGATTGTTTCCTGAATCTATGTGAATAGTTGTTAACAAAATATATTACATTTAAAACAAATCAAGGAAAGGCTAAGAGCTTCAAACTTTCCGTTTGTGTGGCAAAGTGACCAAATGTTTTTTTATGTTTCACGATATTAACCTTTAAACAAATCAGGCTCTCACTAACTTTAAATACATTTGCATTTAAATTTTGATCTCTGTAAAAAGTAACAAATTTACATATACCCTATTGATAGCAGGTTCTGTTTCAGAACATTAAATGATAAAAGCAAGTCCCCAATAAAATTTGCCATTCCTTTAAGTTTGAAATTACCAACACAGATAAGTTTAATTTGGAGAATAGCAGCTTGACAAATTCTCTGCTCTTAAAACTTGTGTACCTGGAAGATATGGACACATTGATATTACAAAGAAGAATAATAGCACAATTATCTTGATGTTAGCCAAATGTAGTTTTTTAAGAAAAATTTAGACTCTGTAATGTAGTACAATACTTTAAGTTATTTAACCAGAATTGTATAAACCCCAATTTTTAAGACTAATTGCTCTAAAGAATAAAAGTTAACAGACACAATGTTAAGAGTAAATTAGTGTTTTTAAAGAAATCCTTGACATTTTAAAAACTATAAACAGTTTTTAATTGATGGTCTCACATACATATAACCACTTAGTTACACAAAAACTTGTTGGAATTTGCCCTTTACCTACACACAGACTTTCTTACCCAGAAACATTTTCTTTTTCCTTTTACTGAATATATTTTCATACCTAGAATCTTCTATTTTCCCTTTCCAATTTGTTGACTCCTTTTTGTTCGTATCCTAAAACAACTCCTAAGAAATTTCTGAATTTAGATGTTATTCCATTTTAATAAGATGAAATATTTATGTTATTTATAGTACTTTAATTGAATCACAGTTGAAACTTTTGGATCCCTTTGTATTTAGAATTATACTTGTTAGGATTTCACTCCTAGTAACCTTGCTTTTAGTGATGATATAAAATAATTTTAAATTCTTTTTTTTACCAATGAAAACACCAATAATGTTAAAATATGTTACCCCATGGAATTTAAGGTGTTAAGAGTACCAGGTGTCTCTAACAAACATATTTGATTTTATATATATATATGTATATATATATATATATATATATATATATATATATACACACACACATATATATACATATATATATATATCAAATATTTACTTAATTTACTGTAAAAACCAAGATCAGAAAAGTATATTGAATAGTATTTACCATCTCTTTCCTATGGAAGAAAAGTCCTAAAAAAACAATTGATATTACACATTTTATAGATATCAACATTTTATTAATTTGACCACCTACAGACTTGTGAAGTTAAATATATTTTACCTTCATTTATTTACTAAATTTAAATTGAACCTTTTAAATCACGTGAATCAAATATATCTGGATCCATTTTTTAATTCTAATTTCTTTGAGCATTCTTTTTGTCAATCTAATATCATGTACATGATTTTTGGACACACAACAATATACACACACAAAAAAAAACTTGCAGCTTTTTGTATGTGAGTCTCCACTGCAATGTAACAAGATGTTCAAAAACCTAAGTTGAATAAAAAATAGACTGATCAAAAGTTATGAGCTCAACAAGTGCTCGGCCATTAGCTATTCTCAAATAAAACACTCTTTTTGTTTTTTTTCTTGAGTTGGAAATTGGTCTCCTATTGGGCTTTGGCTTCCTCTATTATCATTTCAATGTAAATTCTACTTGAGATCTGGTTCCAGCAGAAACCTGATGACTAGGGCATTTTAACCATTTTTATCAGGGCAGGCTTTGAATGCTTCGGGAGCTCTGTAACAGGCTTTTGCTATTCCTCCTGGGTGGAGGCACATAAAGGGTGTCATTTACATATTGCAAAACAATTACAGATGTTTTATCTCTGAAGCTTGTTAAGTCCTTAGCTAGAATTTGTTCAGAACGGTGCTATTTTAAATCTTTGAGGCAACACTGTCTAGATTCCATTTGTTTCCTCAAAGGCAAACAGAAATTGGGATTTGGAGTCTGGGGGTATGTAAAAAGAATCTTTTAAGTCTAACAGAGTAAACTAAGCAGCAGCTGGAATCTAAGACAATAAAGTAGGAAATGGCTTTGGCAGAGTTACCTGAGTCTTGAAGGATGGTGGCAGCACTAGCTGCATTTAAGTCTGGTCTGGCCTTTGTCACCAAACTAGAGGACACAGGATCTGAAAGGCATTGCTTAAGCCATTTTGGTTTATCTGTTAGCGTGTTAATCCAAATTTGAATGTAAGGCACCTGGTCAGGATGATTTGGCCATCCAAAGATGACCTTTTGAACCTTGAGAGCAGTAGGGAGATTGGTTGTTCCCTGAGGGGGCCAATCAACCTCAAAAGTGGGCCATTCTGATTCACAAAACTTTCTTAAGTTAAATCCATTGACAGAAGCTCCATAGTCAGTGGCACGTTCTTGGAAGTCCTAAAAATTATCTAAAAAACAAGTTAGAACAGTGGGGCATGTGGTTGACTGACTTTGTCCCATGGAGAGACATGTGACATAAAAAGCAAAGTGCAAGGACAAATGACCATGAACCAGACTAACAAGACAAATACAGACAGACAGACAATGACCAGATTAGGCCACATAGGAGGCCTACCAGATTAGGCCACATAGGAGGCCTACTGGACTGGGGTCCACATGGAGGACTATCGGACTAGGTCCCACACAGAGACACAGTGAATTAGGCCCCACATGGAGGCCTAACAGACCAGGCCCAGGCCCCAGAGAGAGGCCCACCAGACTGGACCCCATAACAGGCCCACCAGACTGGACCCCACAAGGAGGCCCACCAGACTGGACACCACGAGGAGGCCCACCAGACTGGACACCATGAGGAGGTCCACCAGGGGACAGGAGCAATGTCTCACCCTGACCTGGGACTGGTGTAAGCGACTGCGTCCAGTCTGATCATGTCCCCCAGATACAGATATCCAACTCACCGAAATAGGATACCAGGTGGCTTCATCCAGAAGAGCATCCTGAAGATGAGCTGGAGTCCCCCCAAGAGTGAGGCTGAGGCACGTCTCTCAGGAGCTCCCCTCTACTCAGGTTAGGGCTCCCAGGCAACCATCATAGGAGGCCAATTTAGGCGTGAGGGCTTGGAGAAATCAAATCTCACTGGGGCCTCCAAATGTTATACCCAATGAAAATAAGATCATCCAAGCCATTCACATAAAGCTAAAAGAAACCTTTATTTTTATCTGGCCAGTGGCAACCACCCTTACACCTAAAAGCAGTGTGCCAGAGAATGGTGCATTAGTTCTTTGTTGCCAGCATTTATAGGGAGGGAAGGGATTAGGGTGGGGCTGACTCTCTCTCCTGATGACACTCAAGAATCTTTTTGGAGAGTATAACAGATCCACACAGTAGTGTCACCTTGGGCTGTGGCATCCTCAGACAATTCACTGAGAACCCAGTCCCTAACAAAGGCTATGACAACAGCCACTCAGAGTAACAGCAAAGTTCTTGGAGAGCACCAGGGTCTGCAGGTGAGCTCACCCTGCTGCCCAGATCACTATCTGTATTCACCAGGAGGTGCCACATGGAAACCAGGTGTCTGAGAGTTGGGAAGGACATACCTCATGCAGGCAAATTCTAACCAGGGCAGCCCTGGGGTCGGGCATCTCCCAGAGCTTCTAGGCCTGCTGAGCTGAGGGCATAGGTGTTGCTCATGTAGGGTCTCCAAGTCAAAGATGAGAAAGTCCTGCCTATTGTAGCCCAGGCACCAGAAGCTCCCAGTGCTGCAGTTCTCCCAGCTCACAGCCCCATGTGGCCTAGAGGGAGCGAAGGCCTGGCCCACCCCAGGCAGTGACTTGTCACCTCACTGACCCTGGACTCTGCTTCCACCAGGACTTCATCCAAACGGGTCATGTCCTCTGCTCTTCCCAAGTGTGGTGTACCTGGTGCAGTCACAGAGAGGCCTTACTTCTCTGTGCAGACCAGGCTTGTTGTGCTCCAGGTACCCCACCACAGCTCCAGGGACCAGAGCTTGAACCCACATGCTCTGGGTCTGCCCACTCCCCCCTCTGCCTTCTGGCCCATGATCTCTGCCAGAGTCTTCCTGAGCTGCTTCTCCTTCTCCTGAAGGTCTTCAGTCTCTCTTTTCCTGACCTCAGCTCCAGCATATTTCTTGTTCCTGAGGCCCCAGGGGTTTTACCTGTGGCTCTCCCCATCATAGAGCAAGAAGAGCTCATGATCAAAGTACCCCAGGACCAGGAATTGGGGCTTCCCAGGCCCATCCAGAAACAAGGTCATGAGGTCACATATTCCTGAGGGACAAAGACACACAGGTAACACACCTATCAGGTTCAGGTCTCCAACAGCCTCTTCTACCTTGAATTGTTTAAATCCAACTGTTCTGGGTGGATTTATCTCGAGGTTTTGTGATGGGAGGAGCGAAAGGGAAGGCCAGGTAATGAGATTAGGGCAGGTAAAAGATGAAGAAATGTTTAAAAGAAAAAAGTATGAAAGAAAACTAGGTTGCTTATCAGAAGCATGCTTTTAATACAAAAAAAGACAAATCAGAAGGATGAAAAAAATTATAGAAATGCAAACTATAACCATAAAAAGAATATGTAGCTCTAGTAATATCAGGGAAGACTTTAAGACAAGAAGCATTATTCAAGATGAAGAAGGATCAACAAAACGGAAAACTATTACCGTGTATGCTCCCAATAACATGGCCTTAAAATCCATAAAGCAAAATTAGCAGAATTAAAAGGAGACATAGACCCAAAACACTGCAAAAGATATTAGTACATCTGTTTGAAAACCCATAATATAAGCATACATAAAATAAAATCCATAAGTACGTAAGTTTAACTGCAGAATTAACTTGACAGAGTTAACATATATGGAATGGATAGAATTCACATTATTGTCCTGTACACATAGAACATCACCAAAATGTGCCAAAATCAAGCATATGCTGATACATAAAGAATGATTGGGTTCAAGGGGGAGTGGCAAACAGGTGGAGTACACGTGATGTATACTAGGGACTTTGGGTGGTGATGATGTGTCAAAATAGGTTTTTCTTTTTTTTTAAGTTGGACACAGTTCCTTTATTTATTTATTTTTATGTGGTGCTGAGGATCGAACCCAGTGCCTCCCACATGACATACAAACGCTCTGACACTGAGCTACAGCCCCAGCCCCTCAATACAGATTTTTTGGTTGTAATGCGTGTACCACTCTGAGGGGCAACTTCAATCATGGGAGACGCTATCTGTGGTGGAGTTCTGGGACCACTCTGCATCCTCCTCCTAATTTTGCTGTGAACCTAAAGCTGCTTCAAAAGAATTTTTTAAGAGGTCGACAAGTTTCAAACAAAATCATTCAGAATATGTTTTTTGACCACTGTGATAGCAAAGTAGATGTCAATTTTTAAAAAAAAGAAAAAGAAAAGGTATCCAAGAAGCCATCAATCGGTTGGAAGTTAAACAGAAAGCACATTTCATAAAATCCCTGGCCCAACGAAGAAATCATAACAGAAACTAGAAAATATTTTTAACCAAAGGAAAATGAAAATAATGCCTAGCAAAACTTAGGGGATTCAGTTAAAGCAGAATTAGGATTTATTACCCATAAATATGTAGAAAAGAAGAGAGGCTAAATGATGAGTGTTCATCCTTTTGTGTCAAGAAAGTAGAAAAAACATAAAACATACAGAAGCTGAAAGAACCAAATGAAAAAAGATCAATGAGATAGAAAATTATATTTAAAACTTATATCCAATAAAAATAGACAAATGTCTACAAAGAAAATCATGTTACCAAAACTGAATAAAAAGAAAGAGAAACTGTCAACCATCTCATGAATTAAGAGACATTAAGAAATTAAGCTAGAAATTAAGAAGTTAATGTAATCGGTTTAATTTAGGAGATCAAACCATGAAGCAATATTTCCATGCCAGGCTTCCCAGGCTTCCAGGCTGAGTTGTCTGACTCTTCCATTTTTAAGAATAAAGCAACATTTCACAAATCCTGGCAGAAAATGGGCCGTGAGGAATATCTAAAGCACAGCTGGAAAGGCCAGCATAGACCTGAGGCCGCCCGCTGGGTCCCCACCTGGGTCCCCACCTGGGTCCCCACCTGCGTCCAGCCCGCACCGGCCCCCACACACCCCCCACCACCACCGCCCTTCACCTGCCCACACTCCCTCTATGTCCCCACTCCTAGCTGCCCCTGCACCCCTCTCACCCTGACAGCCTGCACACGGCCTCCCCGCCACCCTCAGGGACCCTCTTTGCCTCATTGGTGCGCCCAGGTCCCCGCCGCCCCGCGATCCCTCTGCCCGGGACACAGTGCCTGCATCCCTCCCTGCAGACACCCGCAGACCCCCGCGACTCCCGCCGCCATCCCGACACTCACGCATTATCCCGCAACCCCAAGGCGCAGGGCTCGGTGACCCCTGCGCCGCCTGGTGGGAACAGCCGCCCGACCCTCTCCGCCAAAGCCCCTCCCACGGTTCCGAAATACGCGTCTCCCTGGGGACACCGGCCAGCTGTTTACCTCCACCACCCCACACACACCTCGGCGTCCCTCAGGCTCTCAGGGCACCCACCACATGGACGCAAGCATGGATGGTCCCCTCACCACCCCGGTGCTCACGGGCGCTGGACCACAGCTGTTCCTCCAGGATCAGCAGTTGGTCCCCGGCCCCAATGCCACTATCTGGAAACCTTGCCAGGTTTTGATTGACAAAACAAATAGCTGAGGTTTTCAAGCAACCCACTTTCACTTTCACTTCTGTGAAGAACCTCGCCCTCCCTGACACACCTGCAGTTAACAAGCTCCTGTCACCAGAGGCCCAAGACCCTAGGAGACCCCAAGTCAGCGCCAGGGTGGGAAGAGGAGGGAGATCAAGACAGGGCAGGGAGTCAGAGGCTGAGCTGGTGGGAGGGTAGCTGGCATCAGTCCTGGGGGTGCTGAGAGTCCCCAACAGGGTAATGATGCTTTGGGGTCAGATGGCCTTGGGTTCAAAAGCCACCCCGCACCACATTCAAGGCATTAAATAATTCCTTTACAGGCAGCTGTTTGATTCTCTGAAATACACAGGAAGTTTGTCTTCCTCTTGATGTTTGGGAAAAGAATCTGAAATACACACAGACCCTCTACCAACCTGCAGCAGCCCCACACCTGAACCCGAGACCCACCACCCACCCCCTTATGCAGATTCTGGCTTCCAACAGACACTTCACAGAAGAGGATCTACAAGCAATCAACAGGTATATGAAAAAATGTTCAACATCTCTAGTAATAAGAGAAATACAAATCAAAACTACCCTAAGATATCATCTCACCCCAAATAAAATGTCTATTATCAAGAATACAAGCAACAATAGGTGTTGGTGAGGATGTGGGGGAAAAGGGTACACTCATACATTGCTGGTGGGAGTGCAAGTTGGTGCAGCCACTCTGGAAAGCAGTATGGAGATTCCTTAGAAAACTTGGAATGGAACCACGATTTGACCCAGCTATCCCACTCCTTGGCCTATACCCAAAGGACTTAAAATCAGCATACTACAGTGATGCAGCCACATCAATGTTTATACCAGCCCAATTCACTATAACTAGATTGTGGAACAGACCTAGAAGCCCTTCAACAGATGAATGGATAAAGAAACTGTGGTATATATACACAATGGAATATTATTCAGCCATAAAGAATAATAAAATTATGACATTTGCAGGTAAATGGATGGAAATGGAGAAGATCATGTTAAGTGAAATAAGCCAATCCCAAAAAACCAAAGGCCGAATGCTTTCTCTTATAAGTGGTTGATGACACACAGCAGGGGTGGGGGGAGGCAAGGGAAAAATGGAGAAGGGATGGATTGTATAGAGGAAAATGAGGGGTGGGGAGGGGGCAGGAAAGGAAAGATAATAGAATGAGACAAACATGTATATCCTATGTATATGTATAAATATGCAAATTGTATGATTCTACTTTGTGTACAACCAGAAAAAATGATAGTTGTACTCCATTTGTGTACAATGAACTAAAATTTAAAAATTAATTAAAAAAAAAAAACTGTTTGCCTCCCAAGGACCAGGGCCCTGGGTTTAATCCCCCGCATCGACAAAAAAAAAAAAAAAAGGTGGCGGGGGGGACACACAAGGTGTGTGGCATCCATGAAGGGACAGGAATCCTGCCCTCACAGTATCACTAGGTGTGTTTTGACATCTAAGAAATACATCCTAATAGGGGAAAGCGGGGAAAGTTGGCTAAGTCTACTGGAATCCTCAACCTTACTGGTAGTGCTGGGCATAGCAATTGGGCAAGTCTGTTTCCCTACCACCCTTAAAGTGAATGACAGTTGCAGAGAGCACCCTGTCACAGTGGCTTGTCTCCTCACAGAGATAAGAAACTCTGAGCAATGGGAGCAAATCACCCGCTGACAGAGGAGGAAGCTGCCACCCTGGGCAGTCACAGAGTAACTGCTAGATCTGATGCAGACCCCAGCCAACCCTGTGACCATGGGGCTACCTGAGGCTCAAAAAGCACCTAAAAATGGATTTAGAAAAGGGTCCAAGCATTCACAAAATGCAATCAATTTAAGATGACCCTCTTATTCGTTGATCTAACGATCATTTTAGCTATTAATAAACAAATAATAACAAATAGAAAGACATGAATGCAATCTAGTATTTATTGCAGTATTGGGGTTTCTGACTTCAAAACAACTAATAAAATTCATAGTAAACAGAACAACCTCTAAGAATGTAATATTTCTCAATTATGTATTTGCCATCAGACCCTGAGTCTCTTAAGAAAAATTCTTATTTGGGCAGGGGAAGGTGGTGCATGCCTGTAATCCTGGTGGAGGCTAGATTGAGGCAGGAGGATCTCGAGTTCAGAGCCAGACTCCAAAACTCAGCAAGGCCCTAAGCAACTTAGCAGACCCATCTCTAAATAAAATATAAAAAGAGCTGGGGATGTGGCTCAGTGGTTAAGCATCCCTGGGTTCAATCCCTGGTACCAAAAAATAAAATAAAATAGAAAATAAAAGAGAAATACAAAGGGCCAGGTTGTGGCTTAGCAGTACAGCACCCCTGGGCTCAATCCCCAAAAAAGAAAGAAAGGAAAGGAAAAACTAAAAATTCCTATTTGGTCAAATTTAATCAAATGAAGGAGCACAAACTTTACTTTGGTCCTAATGAGGACCAAAAGGTCTTATATTTGAACAAACTAGGATCAAATATAAGACTTCATGAGACATGTTTAGGGAAGTGAGTCTCAGGGTAAAGGCATTTGGAGACAAAAATATTACCAAAGTAGCAGTCTCATTGTTACCTGTTTCAGCAGTCTACACCTGTTTCAGTGAGTTATAAAAGAAAAGTATCTGAAATCATGACCCAGGCTAAATTACTTTTTTCCTGAGAACATTCGATTGAAAAGTGTGCCCAGGAATGACTTTTTAATGTACACAATACTCCTTCAGTATGTCAAGGTCATCTCTTTCATGTGTCCCTAGGCAGTGTGGTGACCTCAAGGAGGAAGGTTTCCTGGTCACTGTGTTGGTGAAGAATTATTGACCCATTCCCTGATGAAGAACCTGAAAATTGGCCTCTAATCATAGGAGCAATAAAATATATTGGTAATTTAAAATTGCTTGAAAACATTTTAGACTCCCGCTTCTTTCCCAGAAGTTCATTCCAAGGTGCTGATGTCCAGCTTAGAGTCAGCACCCAGACAGCAGGGATCTTAGCCCTCAGGGATTTTAGCACTTGGAAAAGAATGGGGAGGAATCTGGAGGTCATGCAGTCAGGCATCAAGGCTGAAAAGATAAGGGGGACAGGGCAGAAAGGTGGGTCAGGAGTAGAAGGGTCTGAAGGCTGCGGAGAGGGTGCAGGAAGGCAGCCTGGGGAGCAGGCAGGAAGGGGGCGTGGATGGTGGACAGGCAGGGAGTGGGTAGTTTTGTGGGAAACCCCTGAGAACACAGCACTGAGTGGGGCGGGGGAAGGCACAGAGCCAGGCTGCCTTGAGTGGGCTGGGGTCCGAGGATTCAGGGAGCCAGCGTACAGGTGGACAGAGAGGGACACAATCACACAGGGCTCACAGTGAAGGAAGGCTGAGTCCACACATGGAACGGGGGCGGGGGGGGGGGGGGGGCTTCACAATCCCAGCTACTGTAATCCCAGCTACTCAGGAGGTTGAGACAGGAGGATCCCAAGTTTGAGGCCAATGTGTGCCATGTAGCAAGACCCTGTCTCAAAATCTAAAAAGAGCTGGGGTGCAGCTCAGTGGTAGAGCACCCCTGGGTTCAACACCCACTACCACAATATCATAATAATGAGGAGGAGGAGGAGGAGGAGGAGGAGGAGGAGGAAAAGGAAGAAGAATGATGGACAAATAGAAGATCAGATGAATATAAATTAGGGTCAAAAGTCCTAAGGATTTAAGTGGAGCTGGGGGTGGGTCAGGATCATGGGATGGATGAAGAGAACAAGCTAATGAGTGACAAAGAGGGGGACTGAGCCTGGGACGGCACACAGTGGGGTGGCAAGTGGAAAGGGGTTGAAGAGCAGAGGTGGAGAGATGGAGCCTGGGGAAGAGATGAAGGGGCCTTGGAAGACGGGATGGGAAGGAGGGGGAAGGAGGAAAAATAGGAGCAGGTGCTGGAAAGTAAGAGAGGAAACAAAATGAAGAAGATGAGGATGAAGGAAAAGAAGGGGAGATGGAGGACAAAGAAGAGAAGGGGAAGAGGAGAAGAAAGGAGAGTCAGAGATGAAACAGGTCATAGTGACAGAGAATTGGAGGGAGACTGGGAGTGGACCAGAGGACAGAGGGCTGGAGCTGACTCAAAGAGAGGGAGGGGAAGAGAGGGCATTCTGAGAGGCTCAGGTCTGCAGCCCCTTCCTGAGGCAGAGAGAGGAGGACCACCAGCAGAGAGGCAGCCTCAGGCAGGGGCAGGTCGAGTGAGGAGTGAGGACAGATGGTTTGCAGTTGGGGGACAAACAGGGAGAAGAGGAGAAGCAGAGTTCTGGGGAGAGAAAAGGACCAGGTAAAAATTCATCATGTTTTCAAACAAGTGGGTCATCTGTAAGCTGAGGGACCATGCCAGCAGTGACCCTGGTCCCTTGTCACCTTGACTGGTCACAAGGAAGAAGCAGACGAGCTGGGGGAGGGGCAGCAACGGCCTGGGTGGTGGTGTTGGCCATCAGTGGTGTATGACAGCAGCAAGCAGAAGGGCTGCCACTGTGTGAGGGAGGAAGACAGCAGGTGTGTGACCCTTGTGACCCTGGTCAGGGACAGGGAGAAGTGGACGAGAGGTTGGAAGCTCAGGCACATCTTGGAGCAAAAGGGCCACAGCAGAGCACAGTTGTGAGGCCTGGGAGGGTTCCACTGTAAAAGGAACTGAGTGCAGGGCCCTGGGGACACGTGGGAGTCACTGGTGCACAGACTGGAGACATGGGGGAGGAGCTGGTGGGGTCTGTGAGCACCAGGCATTTCCCGGGTGTGGGGGCTGAGGCTTGATCAAGTCCAGGGATGGCTGGAGAGTGGACTGGTAACCTGGGAGCACCACCGATGGTTGGGGGTGAACTGCTTGGGCGGCTCTGAGAAGATGAGGTGTGCTTGATGAGGCCTGGCAACCCCAAATGGACCCCAGGGAAGAAGTTCAGTGGCTTTGGTGACTGTCCAAACTTCTGGATCTAAAAATGTGCAATGATATTAATTGACAGCAACAGTGATTGATGGTGTCCTGGGGGAAGGTGGAACACAGACCGGTCACTGGGGAAGAGCTGCCTGATGGAGAGAGCTGCTGGCCAAGGACTGGGCAACTGGGTGAGGCTCGCATATGGTTTGGGGAGTCGGGGCTGGAGACGCCTCATAGGAGAGGCCAGAAGAGACTGAGTCTCCTCAGATGCAGACTTGCCTGGGAAACCTGCAGCTCCCGGGGCACCTTGAACCCTCTCTTCTTATCCCAGAAGGAGGAATGGAGGGTGGTGCAATGGCACAGGGTGTGTGTGTGTGTGTGTGTGTGTGTGTGTGAGAGAGAGAGAGAGAGAGAGACACACACACACAGAGATGTGAGATTATGGGTCCCTTGAATGCAGAAAAGAACAAAAGAGATGGCCACAGAGTGAGATTCACTTACTCAAGTTCTCTGTCCTTGTTTTTGAATCTCTCCGTCAAGGTCACAGGACACTCTAAGCACCAGGCGCAGGCAGCTCAGATCCAGCCCTGTGGCACTACAATCCTCTGGGAGGATCTGAGACATGAGAAGAGGTCAGGGTGGGTTTTAAAACAGAAAGTGGAGCCGGGCGCGGTGGCACACGCCTGTAATCCCAGCACTTGGGAGGCTGAGGCAGGAGGATCACAAGTTCAAAGCCAGCCTCAGCAACTTAGCCCTAAGCAACTCAGTGAGACCCTGTCTCAAAATAAAATAATAAAATAAAATAAATTAAATTAAATAGAATAAATAAAATAAAATAAAATAAAATAAAAAACAGGAAGTGGGATCTGGGCAGGGAGAGGGCAGAGCTTCAGACCACAGCCCAGGGATGCCCACTAGAGTCCTCCCAACAGAAACTCACTGTCTGACTTATTACAGAATAAATATGTGAAAAACAATTTCAGGCAATAACTTTTTTGTAGAAATAATCTAGAAAAACTGATTGATTGCTGTGTCATCCTCGGAGAAAAGAAAGACATGTCCCAAAATGCCTCTTTCCATTCCCAAGAACCTACCAAGTAAGGGAACCAGGAGAGCAGACCTGAGCCAGAATGCCCAGATAAACATCACCTTGAGGGACAATGACTTCCTCTCACACATGCCGGGAATCCGGGCAAGTTCCTTGGGATGCTGGTCATACAAAGGGACAAAGCAAGCTAAGAGAGTGCTGTCACGGCTTCCATAGGCGGAACCTCGCATCCCTCTCCCAAGGTCCCTGGTGCAGAACAGAGCACTGGGCTCAGCCAGCTGCCCACACCGCACCAAGGGCTGTGAGGGACACAGGTGCTACTTTCTGGCAGAGCACCGAGAGAGGCAGGGACTCTTCCTCCAGCTTGTTACTGTGACCAGGCTTCCCCAAGCATTTTTCAATAGCCTCCTATCCCACACTTTTCAGCAACCCTATGTCTCATACACCATTCCTGGGAGTCTTTGGTCTCTCAACAACCTACAATTGTTTCCAATTGTCCATTGGAAAACCTAACACAATTATCAAATCAATTCTCACATCTTTACTATCTAAAGGTCATTTTCTGATTCAATTTTTCTTCCTCGGACTAATTAATATTCCTCTGTTAGGCATAGTTTTTTGTTTGTTTGTTTGTTTTTAGTTCTGAGGATTGAACCCAGGGGAACTTAACCACTGAGACACATCCCAGCCCTTTTTTATGTTTTATTTAGAAACAGGGTCTCACTAAGTTGCTGAGGCTGGCTTTGAACTCATGATCCTCCTGCCTCAGCCTCCAGAGCTGCTGGGATTACAGGACTTTTTTTTATATTCTTTTGTCTAATGCACACAGTGGGATCCCTTGTATGCTGCCCTTTGAATCTTCTTAAAAGGTCCAAGGACTTTCAGAGAACAATGCTACTCTTGTATCGAGACTGTCCACAGTCATCAGGTACCTTTCCTCCCTAGGCTGGAATCAGCCATTTCTGCAGGGAGCCTCATTCCCTGCTGTGGGAAATGTCCTTCAGAAACAGGTCTCAGCCTGGCACCTCCAGTTCTCATCAGTGACCCATTTCTAACTTCATTCTCCCACCAGTAAAACCATGGTACCTCCCCAAAATTAATTACATGCAAAACCATCATACCATATGAAGATCTGAACTGTCAGTATTGCCTAGTGGAAAATGCAAGGTGGTCATGAGGCCAGATAAGAACCTTCCAATTAAAAGAAGAAGAAATCAGGAAAGACACCAAAATGGCAGAAGGAGGAGATGGAACCTGGAGACATGTCCAAACAGCTTGAAGGAGGGCCCCCACTGAGCTCTGCAGTTCCAGAGTCCCCCAGAGGGTGTCCTCACACTCACAGGCTGCCTCTCCCCTGAGCCACTGAGACAGGTCAGGCTCCCAGGTTTGAATGGCGTCTTGGCCTTGCCCCACAGCCCTTTCCCAGGTCCCCAATTCCTCATCAACCCCTCGCTTCCTGATCTTCTCCTTAACTCGGTTCTGAAGAAGGCACAACCCTTCCAACCCCTTCGTGGGAGAGAAGTTCTGGGGATGAAGGGCCTGAGATGGGCGGGAATCCTCCACCCAGCCTCCACACCAGCCTCCTTCCCTCTCCTGCCCGTCATAATCCTGCCCTTCCCTCTGTGCCCGGGACTGTGGGGCAGGCTTAGAAAGTGCACTTTTTAAATCATGATAGACAGATCATATTCTCTTTAATAATTTTGCTTTTACAATTTTATACCCCCCCAAAATTTTATATCATGTAGGCTGGGGTCTCCCTAGAAAGGACTCCAATCAACCCCCCTCCCACCCCCACTCTTTGGGCCAGCAGGACCTGCTGGTGTCCTGGGTGTGGCCATTCCCAGGGGCCTGGGTGGCCACAGCCTTTGGCTGCAGGTTCAAATTTCCTGATGCTGCCAGGCTACACCTTCCAGCAGAGATGTTCCAGGGGAGCCTGAAGAGTCCGTCCCTCCTCTGAGCGGGACCGCCATAGGCTTGTGGACTGTGGTTCTATCAGTTTCCAGAATCCCATAATCCTGATACATTTCAGACTAATTCCAAGGAAACTCCCTTGGAGACAAGTTATTCTCGCTGCGTGAGTCCCAATACCCTCTCCATGCTGTGACATTGACTGGTGGACACCTGGCAAGACCACTGTAAGCCTGGCAGGGGCTGAGGCAGACAGGAAGGGATCACAGTGGGTTGGGATGAACAGTTGCAGGCTGGGGAGAATCAGGGTGAAAGGATCTGAGGAGAGTGTGTTGGGGACTAGCCAGGGGTGACATATGTCAGTCGTGGCTCTGAAGGTATAGGAGGAGCCAAACTAAGTCCCCATCAGTCTCCCTCCTCACTCCACCTCCTTAGTGTGATTCAGCACTGGTACCTTCCCCTGGAGCTAGAGACTCCTCCAGGTCCACACTCAGGGCAGCCCCAGCCCCACCCCTCCATACCCTCTCCCCCCTTTGTTCTCCCTCAACCCTCTGCATGCCCCATGACCTCCAGGAAGCCCACCCCAATTCTGTGAAGTGACTCAAAAATGAAGCCACTCCCTGCATGTGGGGCATTTCCCCCTACCTGTCCCACCACATGGCTAGATCAGTGCCAAGAAAGTGGAGCCGGTGACTGAGAAGTGATTTTTATTCAGTGAATCCAGAAACTCCTGGGTGTTCTTGGTGAACAAAAGCATTGAGGGGGACAGTGGATATGGCTTGTTGCCTCAGGATGATGGAGAGAGGGGGACCCATGGCACCATTTGTGACCCAACAACCAAGCACCATAGTCACAGTTCAAGAATTGTGCAGACAGAATAAAGTGCCCAGAGAGAAAAAGACCCAGGTACTGAAATGTGTCAGAGGTGGGTCCTCAGGGCCCCATGGGCCACAGGGGTCACAGTGAGGAGTTGGTGGCTGTGGAGACTCCTCAGGCACAAGAAGGCCCTCATGGAAAGAGGATCAGACCTGACTCAGGGCAGAGGCATGCTGGGGGTTGTGGGTGCTGAGTCTCATGCCCACTCCCTGTCCCAGATCTTGGGGCCCCGGGTCCTCTCTCCAGGTCCGTCCAGGAGGCAGCATCCAGGAGTCATCTGGGCCTGTTGTTCCATCAGAGGACACTGACAGAGAGACAGAGACAGGCAGTGAGCAAGAGAGACACAGCCAGAGACAGAGGGGCCAGTGGGACACGGGCAGGAGTCGGGAGAGCCCAGGAGGAGAACCGAGATGTGGAGAGGAGACAGAGAAGGAAAGGGAGGAGGAAGAAACACACGGGAGGAAGGGGGCAGGTGGATGAAGAGGCAGGCAGCAGACAGGCAGACCAGAAATGGGCAGGGGAAGCTCCACCAGGGACAGAAGAGGCAGCCAGACCCCCAGCTTCCCTGCATCCCATGTCCCCAGAAGGAGCAGGATGGTACCTGCGGCAAAGCTTGTCTCCTGCACCCAGGGGTGAGGAGCAACTGTCCACCCTCAGCTTCACCATGAGGGGCTCCTCCAGGCCGAGTGGCCAGCGGGGACAGCACTGCTCGAAACAGACCCTGTAGCTGCAGTTGCCACACTGCCGGGCCTCGCCCAGGGGCACCAGGGCATTCGAGAGGCAGCAGTGCCGCAGGGGATCATAGAACTGGCCCCTGCATCTCGTGTGTGGGCGGCACAGCATCAGGCTGGCTCCTGTGGGGGACAGGAGGAGACAGAGCTGCTGGGCCAGGTGGCAGGGGCAGCTGGATCCCAGCCCGGGGTCCCATGGGAACCACACTCCCCCTGAGTGTCCCGGTCCCTCCTGGGCTCACCTGAGGCTCTGAGGGAGCAGAGCAGCATGAGGAGGCAGAGAGCAGCCATGGCAGCTGTGGAGAGAAGGGGTGAGTAGGGCAGGGAGGCCACCTGGGGGTCCTTGGGAAGAGGCCCTGGGCAGGGAGGTCTGAGGTGATGTCTGTCCTGACTGAAGCTCTGGGAGGGATGTAGCAGCCCCAGGTGGCACCCAGTTGCCCTCTGTTCAAGGTCTTGTGTAGGGGCAGGGGAGGCAGGTCAGACTCTTGCCAGACGTGTGCTTGGGGCTCAGGGAGGGAGGGGCTCGCTGGGGAGGAGGCTGGAGCTGGAGGCACAGGGGGCAACAGGCTGTGAGGTGCTGGGCTGAGACCAGAGAGGGCTGGTCCTATGGCGGGTGTTGGGATGGGAGGGGGCTGAGTGTGTGAGGGAAGAGGGGCTGGTGCTGAGTGCCCTGACGGGCTGGGCTCTCCTCTGGGGATGGGATGGGCTGAATTGGGATCGGGATGGAGGTTCACTGTGTGGAGTCCTGTGGGAGCAGCAGGGCCTCGGGTGGGAGGAGGTCTGGGTGGGAGAGGCTAGGTGAGTGGGATTGGAGATGGGCTCTGGTGGGAAGGGGGCTCCATGCTCCTTACCCAGGACGCAACCTCGGAGAGTCATGGCTCAGCTTGGGATCTGTGGAGTCAATGAGTGATCAATAGGTTTCAGCAGGTCTTTTTAATTTTCCAGCATAAGATGATGACACCATTTAATCCCCTGCCTTCTTCCATCAACCTGCAGAGACATATTGGGCCTGGAGTGACAGCAGGTATCAGAAAGACCTGTGTCACAGTGGATTTGACCTCAGAGCCTGGAGTGCCAGGAGAGGACCACGGCTGCCCCTCCACCTCTGCCCTGAACGCCCTCCTCTCATGCCTCACCAAGACCTCTTTGGCAAGCAGGAGGGTACAGGGTGCTCCCTGGAGTCCCCTCACTCCTGCACACTGAGACAGGCAAGCAGACGTTCCAGGGGATTCTGCCAATTTCACATTTCCACCACTGATTCTGCATGTTGCTAGCCCCTAATGCCCTCTCCCTTTTTTTAAACCAAGGATTTTTTAACCCAGGGGTGATTAACCACTGAGCCACATCCCTGGTCCTGTTTTGTATTTTATTTAGAGACAGGGTCTCACTGAGTTGCTTAGTGCCTAGTTTTTGCTGAGACTGGCTTTGAATTCATGACCCTCCTGCCTCAGCCTCCTGAGCCACTGGGATTACAGGCATGTGCCACTGTGCCCAGAATGCAAACCTCATTATGGGTTTTCACAGCTCAGAGTTGCTGAATGACTCCATACCACCTCTAGGTGACACCCTCCAGGACCTGGCCCTGCATGTCGTCCAGTACCTCCTCCCCTCCCTTCCAACTCCCCTATCAGCCCAACAGTAACTTTCTACATCTCCCCAACCAGGCCTCCATGTCCCTGCTTGCAGCTCTGAGTGACCCTTCATCTGAGTGCATTTGCTCTCCTCAGGCTCCACTCAGGCATCCCCTCCCACCATCCTCCCACCATCCTTCCAGTTGCCCTCTCTGGTGCAGTGACACACCTGCTCTGCATCCATAGGACTCATGGTTATGTCCTCACTGTGCTTATCATGACAGTTGGTGATGTTCAACCTGGATTCTTTTTACATTTTCAAAGACATACACAGATAGGAAAACCTCCAGCACATGATTTTTACTAATTAAAAATGGAAGTCTCCCTCCCTCCTTGTATTGCAATCCCCATGGCACTCCCCAGAGACTGATGCTGTTCCTAGTTCCTGGCTTTAGTTACCTCATAGTTGCATCTAATGTGCTCACAATTCCTTTTGTTGGTTCTTGGGACTCAGCTGTAACACAACCTGTGGGATTTGTCTCAAAGTACTTGACCCCTCTAAGCTTTGGTTTCCTCCTCAAACTCCATGAAATAATGATATGTGCTCATGTCAAGATTTATAAGCATCAAGGGCTGGGGATATAGCTCAGTTGGTAGAGAGCTTGCCTGTCAAGCACAAGGCCCTGGGTTCAATCCCCAGCACCGTAAAAGAAAAAAAAAAAAGATTTATAAAGTAAATATATTTGTAAACATCATGAAAATTGGAATCTTCAGGCATATTCCTTATGAATTGCTACTAAATTGAATCCTTTTCTAGTAACATATTGGATAGAAAATATTCAGGACATACATGCTATTACTTCCAGCTCATTTAACAACCCCATGCAATTTCCCTAAAAATTACAAAACTAGTCTTAGAAAGCCACATAAAAGCCCATCAGGGGTTGCGACATGATATAAAGCACTGGAAACAACGACTGTACTAAGATGTTAAGATATGACCCAATCTCAGTATGAATGTCTAACGAACAGCACTCTACAAGACCAGGAAGGGCTGTGGCTCAGGGGCAGAGCGCTCGCCTAGCATGTGTGAGGAACTGGGTTTGATTCTCAGCACCACATAGAAATAAATGAATAAAATAAAGGCCTATCAACATATAAATATTTTTTTAAAAGAGCAGGAACGTATGACCTGTTCCTTCTACACTGAAACCAACGTGTCCTATAGGAAGATACATTGTGAATGAAAATGTGTTCATCTTTTTATGTATAAAAAAACACAATACCTTTATTTTATTTATTGTTAAGTGGTGCAGAGGATCAAAGCCAGTGCCTCACACTGCTGGGCAGGTGCTTTACCACTGAGCTGCAGCCCCAGACCAAATGTGTCAATCTTACCTGAGTTAAGATCGAAATTATCAGTATCATAGCAGATGTGCCTCCGGGACTTTTCCAAGGTAAACCCTCAGGACATCAGAGGGAAGAAGCAAGAGGAGTCAGCAGGTAGGAAAAAGCCCAGAGACACCCCAGCAGCAGAGCAGCTGACATGCCCCCTCCGCAGCTGGTTTCTACATGTGCACAGTAAATAATTTCATGCAGATAACTTCATGACTTGCCATGAAGCATTGCCATGTTTTCTCAGAAAATATTTTTATAGTAGAAATTTGTGCAGTGAAGAATACTCACACACTGCAAAATCAGAGAGAATTTCACTTACTCCCTTGGATGTCCTGGTTGGAGGGGAGGGACGGGCAGCTACCAGCAATACCAGTCATCCACATTCCTGAAGCCCCTCCTGTTTCTCAGGCTCCCTACATGTTGTCTCTTCACAGAAGAGCTCCTTCAACCTAAAAAGCTCCCCATGATGCCCCTTTTGTGATCACCTCTACTAACCCCTGGAAACCACAGTCTGTTCTCCATTCTTACGGTTTGACCCATCCAGGAATATTCTATAAGTGAATTGCACTGTATATAATCTTTCATCGGGATTTGAGATCCTTTGTTCTCCATTTATTGAGTTTGCCTTTGAGATCCTTGGGCTGTCTACACACTCATCTGTTGATGGACATTTGCAGTGGTTTCAGTTTCCAATTATTAAAAATAAAACTGCTATGAATATTTTCATGGGAAGGTAAGTTTTTGGTGAGTTTTTGTTTTGTTTTGTTTCTGTTTTGGGAGGGGGTGTTTGTGTATTTGGTACTGGAAATTGAACCCAGGGCCACTTAACCACTGAGCCACATCACCAGCCCTTTTTATTTTTTATTTTGTGACAAGGTCTCACGAAGTTGCTGAAGGTCTTGCTAAGTGGCTGAGGCTGGCCTTGAACTTGAGATCCTCCTGCCTTATTCTCACCACGACCTTCATGGTGAGGAAATAAGTAACCATCAGACATGTGGGCTGGATGGAAATAAAAGGCTAAAAAAACAGTACTGAGAAATAAAAGCAAAATACACACGAAATATATTTAAAGTGAGGGCTTAATGGGTGGAGAAGTCCTGATGGGTCTGATCCTAACAAAGGGGAAAAGCCCACCAATGCTTTATTTATAATGAAACATATCAAAGGAATTTATGGTGTGGAAGGGTTCTTCAAGGTAAATAAGAAGGGAGAGGCCATGGGGAAGTTGGCACGATTGGAGACTTATCACTTGAGCAGTAATTCTTCCTCCTCCAGGTAGCTGGTGTCTCAAGGCTAGATGGGGCACTGGCATCTCTCTCTACCTCTGGGGAGTCACATTTGAACCTAGGGCTGTTTGAACCAATAAATGCCATGGTATCATAGAATTCTCTTTGAGCAGGATGTTGCCAAGACAATGAAGCAATCTTAGATCAGTGAAATTACACTGGGAGTTCTCTGAGGAACACCTCCACTTAGAGATGGCTCAGACATACCCACAATTCATTCATGGCTCCCCACACTTCAGCTTCCTGAGCCGCTGGAATTATAGGCATGCACCACTACACCTAGCTGGGTTTATAAGAACCTGTCAGCATGTTTTCTAGAACACTGTACCATTCTGCATTTCCACCAGTATTTTAAAAATTTTTCCCTTTTATAGTGGACATAAGGTGCTCATTCATTGCTTTCTGTATCTTAAGGCCTCTAAAGTTTCATGATGTTGAACATTTTTCAAGTGCTCATTTGCTACCTGTGTATCCTTTTTGGTAAAGTGCTGCTCTCACCTGTACTAAGTTGTTCTTCTTCCTTCTTAGTTTTGAGAGCTTTTCAGATACTCATATATGCTGGATATACTTTCCATATATTTGCATACTTGAGATTCCAATCCCATGTCAGATATGGGATGGCAAATATTTTCCCCAAAATGTTTTCAGCTTTGACAAAGTTCTATTTATCAACATTTGCCTTTATACACTGTTTTATTTTTTTTTTAATTTTACTATCCATGTCTGTGATTTTTTTTTTTAATGCGGTGCTGGGGATTGAACCCAGGGCCTTGGGCTTGACAGGTAAGCACTCTACCAACTGAGCCATATCCCCAGCCCTACACTATGTTTTAGATATCGTATCTCCAGGCCATAAATGTTTTCTCCATTATTTTCTTCTAGAAGATCTATAGTTTTACATTTCATAGTTGATCCATTCTGATTTCAATTTTATACAAAGTATGCAGTATAGTTAAATTTTTTTCTGATACAGGAATGCCTCATTCTTCCACCACTATTCAGCAAGAAGACAATGCTTTCCTCTACGAACTGCCTTTGCACTTTTGTCAAAAATCAAATGGCCAGGAGGGTGTGACAGTGCATGCTTAGAATCCCAGAGATCAGAAGGCTGAGGCAAGAGGATCACAAGTTCAAAGCCAGTCTCAGCAACTTAGTGAGGCACTAAGCAATTTATCATAACCTTCTCAATATAAAAAATTATAAAGGGCTGGGAATATAGCTCAGTTGTTAAGTGCTCCTGGATTCAATCCCCTATACCTAAAAAAAATCAAATGGCCATAATTAGATATGTCTATTTCTGGTCTCTCATAGTCTCTTTATATGTCCATCCATTTTCCAGTAGTTAACACTGTCTTTTTGAGGGTGACTTCATGATAAAGCTTAAAATCAGGGAGTGCAAGTCCTCAAATATTTTTCTTTCCCAATATAGCTGTGCCTGCTCTGGTTTGATTCACTTTTCCCTATACATTTTTGAATTTGATGGTTTGTATTTACAAATTTTCCTGCTGGAAACCTTGATTGGAGTTGTGCTAACTCCATAGATCAATGTAAGGACAAAGTCATTGTCATTTGCATCCCTTTCAGGAGGGTGTCACAAGGAAGTCTGTCCTTACCACCCCACCAGTAGGTGAAAACTGCCTGCCTGCAGCTCAGTGTTGCTCACGTGATGAAGTGTCCTGTCACTCTCATTGTAGTCATGGGAACCCTTTGGTTTGAGTATCATCCTGGGCAAGGGACATGGGGAGCTGGCACCTGTGGCTCACCTTGCATTCTCTAGTCACCTTGCAGACTCTGACTCTACACAGGCGCACTGGTTTTTCCTGGCAGAATCTGTCAGCCCTGATTCCTGCCTGACAGCAGGATTCACAGGACTTTCCACACAGACACTTCAGTTATAGAGATTAATTCTCCTGCTGATCAACCTTATTATTTTCCTCCACAGCTAAGACAGAAATGATCTGTTTTCTCAGAGTTGTTTTGTATAAATGAGTGTGTGGCAATGGAATGAGGGTGGTCTTTATAAGTCGCACTCCTGTTAGGGTGCAGGGCCAGGAGAAGGCATAGTGAGAACCTGACACCCTGATACCCACACACACACATCTGCAGAAGGAGAGGCAGGTGAGTCTGTATGTGTGCAGCAGATCACACCTACTCAAGTACTATACATCCCATTTAAAGAGAAAGAGAAAAAACAGGAGTCTCTCTAATGTTACAAAGCACTTCTGACACTCTCTAATGCTTCCACCTGATCCCTCCTTTACCCATCCAACGTTTTTAATGTGACCCAGAGGAAGCCACTGGAAACCAGGGTTCAGGAGGGAGGTACTGTCATATTACTTCAGGTGATAGCTCCTCACACACATAATAGTGATGGTAAAAATAAAATAATAGAAACATAGATGTGGCATTTTTAGAACAAAGAAGTGTGCAAATAAAGGTGCTACTCTTCCCTCAGCTCTGTGAATCCCAGAGCTCTATCCTGTGACTCTCTGTTCCTTTTTTGTTCTCCCTAGCCTTGTTCTTTCTCTGGACCATGATGAAAATCATAATTTCCCCCCAAACACTTGAAGAATTCTACACACTTCAGATGGAGAAGTGGACTGAGTTGTGGGTAACGAATGAAAAATATGGCAAACGACAACCCCCAGGGAGAAAAAGAAGAAAACGGGCTCTGGATTTTTACCATTTCCCTGCAACAATAGACTGAACTTTCACAACTGCTCCCCCTGACTGCCCAACCAACCCATTCTGCTATGATTCAGTCTAACTGAACCCTATAAAACTCAGACCCCTATTGTAACCAGTTGCCAATTTCTCTCTTTGAAACTGTGCCCCTCTGGGCTGAAGTTGTGGCTCAGTGGTGAAGCAGTTGCCTAGCACGTGTAAGGCACTGGGTTCGATCCTCAGCACCACACAAAAAAATAAATAGATAAACAAAATAAAGGTATTGTGTCATCTACAACTAAAAAAATTTTAAAAGAAAATGTGATCCTCTGGTGCTTAATAAAGCATCACTGATCTGTTGAGTTCTGTCTCGCTTCCTTTTCTTTTTCTTTCATTTGGTGCCAAAACCTGGAAACAAAGTTTGGGACTCTTTACTCCTCCCTGTTCCAACAAAACTCTACAGCATTTTTGTATCTCTCTCTCTCTCTCTCCTTTCTCTCTCTCTCTCTCTCTCTCTCTCTCTCTCTCTGTCATACTCAAAGGTTAATGATAGTCATGTTAAATGGTTGATGAGATCTGGAAGACGTCTTTAAAATCACTAACACAAGTTTTTCTAGTAGTCAGGCAATTAACAGAGTATTGATTTCTATAAAATATCCAGAATGTAATATCTGTTGTTTCTGGGATGTTTTTCTTCAACAGGGAATAAATAGGTAGTGCTGTTAAATACATTTGTCTGACATTTTGTTTTTTAAAATAAATTAGGTTTAACAATAATATCAATGAGAGTAATCATAAATATGTTTGTTAGAGGAGATATCTGGCCAATTTACAAAGCTAAAGTGCAAAAAAAATCAATTATTAAAAATAAAGTCAAGTACTCTTGACATCTTAAACTCCACAAGGTAATATATTTAAATATATTGTGTTTTAATAAATTTGTAAGTGAAAAAAGAGTTTAAGATTGCTTAGTTTGTGGGTCTTCACTAAAGCAAGGTGAGTTACTAAGAGTTAAAGTTCTAACAGGTATATGCAAAGTACCCAAAAAGTTTAGCTGTGTTTCAATTAAAGCACTGTAAATAGCATAAAAATATTTCATCTTATTATAAAAGGAGTAATTTTTAAAAATTCAGAAATTTCATAAGGAAGGCTTTTTCCTAAGGTCAAATATTAATGTACTGATATAAGTCAAAGTTTAATCCTCAATAGGTTGAAGTAACAAGGATTTGTTAAAACATTGGTCTGCTCTTATCTATCTATAGTTTCTTGTGTCTTTTGGGTTTTGTTATTTGGAAAAACTAGTCTTAAAGAAATTAGGGTTTGTACAACTCTAGTTAAATAACAACAGCTATTTTAGAGTATTACACTACACTACAAACTCTGAATTTTCCTAAATGTATTCATATATTCCATATATACAAGTCTTTCAAGTATAAGGTTTGGAAGACCAAGCTGGTGCTCTTCAAACTAAAATTTAAAATAAAGGTTTTGAGGCTGGGATTGCTGCTCAGTGGTTGAGTGCTTGCCTGGCATATGTGAGGCCCTGGGTTCAATCCTTTGCACCACATAAAAGTAAATAAATAAAATAAAGGTATTGTGTCCATCTACAACTAAAAAATATATTTAAAAAATTAAAGTTGTGGTGGGGAGGGGGTGAGGAAAGAAAGATAGTAGAATGAGACAAACATCATTACCCTATGTACATGTATGAATACTCGAATGGTATGATTCTACTTCATGTACAAACCAGAAAAAGATAGTTGTACGCCATTCGTGTACAATGAATCAAAATTTAAAAATTTTAAAAAAGTAAAGGCTGGGGATATAACTCAGTTAGTAGAGTGCCTGCCTCACAAGCAAAAGGCCCTGGGTTCAATCCCCAGCACTGCAAAAAAAAAATTAAGGTAAATTTTGGGATTATAAAAATTAAGTTTCATAGATCATAGTTATTATGCAAACTAAATGTGTTTTTACTCTCATTAATTTTAACTAACTTTGTTAACTTTAACTATATTATATGTTAATGTCTTACAAAAGTACTTTAACTTGTTAACTTTAACTATTATATGTTAATGTCTTACAAAAGTACAATTTCTAATATAGCAACGAGTTAATTTGAGATAATAGGCCACCATCTATAGGACAAACAGGATGTAAGGATAACTTCCAACACTACTACTGACTCCAATTACATGGAACGGGTAAATAGCTGTGAAATCACAGACATTAAAGGTAAAACCCAGTACTCTTACTTTAAGACTGGTGAAACTGGCTTGCTGGATGTGTAGGACCAAAGCTTGGAGACTAAGTTTAAGGAATAAAGGGGCCAAGAAAGAAAATAGCCAACATTTGTCTCTTGCCCTCTGAGGTCAGCTTGAATCCAAGGAACAAGGAGACTTCTCTAAGGGCTTTGTGAGGCAAGGTCACATGACCTCCCAATCAGGGAGATTAATGAGACCCTGGAGAACAGAATGACCAGTGCACATGCTGCAAAGGGGAGAGTCATTGGAGAAGAAGACATCCCTGATGCTTCCAAGGTAAGCTGTGTGGTCAGGGAAATCCTGACCTATCCTGGCAGATGGCACTAAGGGAGTTCAGAGGTTGTTCACAAGTTCCCAAGAGTGACCCCCTGAGGGTCAACTGACTCTTAACAATAGAGAGAAACAAGGTCAATTTGACCAGCTTGATCTTAAACACCTAGAAAAAACAGTTATAACCAAAGTACAGCCATACTTGGGCATTTAAAAGAAAAGACAAAAGTTCTTTTAATGGAATTTAAGATATACACTGTGTTAGCCCCAAAGCCCTGGTGACCTCCCCAAATTCTGAGGCTTTTTTCTTTTGCAAGACTTATATTTTCCCTGCCTACCAAAAATTGAACTGGTCTCTGTATATTGGTCTTCCTTACTCCTCAAATTGATGTTTTACCTAACAACCAAAATTTGCCTACCCCAATAACAGTGCACACCAGACACAAGACAGCAAAACTGATCCTCATGCCTAAAACATATCCTGTTGTCACTGGGGAAAATGCCTTCTCAGTCCTAGCAAACAGACTTGTTTTTCTCAATATGTTATGCCATAGTTAAGATTTAACCTCACACTGCCCTATTAAGCTGGGTAACAATGGTGCAAAATTTGGCACATCAAGATTTGGTTTCCCTTTTAAAGTGCCTACTCAAACAGAGTGATGCACAAGTCTCCTCTTCCGCTCTTCAAGAGTTTCTTCAGTGGATTTTATAAATCTGTCCTTGGTTCCCTGATGAAGGAATTTTAGATGTGGTAATGTGGGATCATATTGTGGACACTCTAAAAAGACACAATCAATGAGGTATGAAAATTCCTATTATCATTTTTCTACTTAGACTTTGGTAAAGATGACTCTAGATTCTTTTCAAAAAACTTTTTAATGAGGAGCATAAAGTTAAAAATCCTATGCCCTCTGCACTGACACCCTCTGCTACTCTAGAAACACTGAATGATAACAATCATTTTAAAAGGTTACTTACACACCAATTAACACCAGTGCAGAGAGCTCTTACAAAAAAAAATTTGAAAAGAAAAAGAGCTTCATGATGATCCAAAATTGGTTAAAGCTTTACTTATATTTCCAGTTACTGAGGTGTCTGATCTACGAAACTCTAATGCCATAGTAAGACAACATAATTATTTTGATTATAAAATGCATAAATCTCTGCAGGATTGTATCAGAGAAAATGGAGTTAAGGAACCCTTTACCCTTACAATATCAGAGGCATTGCAAAACTTATGGTTACCACCTTGGGATTGGCACAGGAGCAGCAGGATTGGGAATCCCAATTCATTACTATAAAAAGTTATCATGGCAGGTTATTGAAGACATCCAACAGGTTGCAGACTCAGTACTGACTTTAAAAAATCATTTCGACTCCCTGGCATGTGTTGTCCTGTAAAACCAGTCAGGGAAGAACGCTGTTTCTATGTAAACTAGTCAGGACTCATAAGAGACAAGGTTAAACAGCTTCAGGTCCACCTGGAACAGCAGAGATGAGAACTAGCTGATTCCTGTTAGTCCTCATTGGGGGAACAAAAATGGTGAACCTCCTGGACTCCTCCTTAGATCTCCCTTAATATTTATCTTTCTCCTAAAAATGTTTCTTCTCTGTATTCTTATACAGAAACAACTTCTTAATAAGGTGGCCTATTTACCTCAAACCACCTCCAAGGAACATGTCAAAGCCACTCTCATTCGCTCACAATCTGATTTTTTGAAACCACAGAAAGGGAACCTTGCCTACAGTGACCTTGAGGCTCCTTCCTTACACTCTTCTTCACCACCAGGATCTATTCTCTCTCCCAGAACTCTAGAAAGGGGGTGTTCCCCACTTTGCCCCTTCTCAGCAGAAAGCAGTCAGATTTGATATGATGCCCCTATTCATTGTCCCCTTTCAGAGTATGGAATGAAGGATATGGAAAACAACAACCCCAGGGAGAAAAGGAGGACAATGGGTCCCAGGGAGAGAAGGAAAACAATGGGTTCTGGACTTTCACAACTGCTCACCCTGACTGCCCAAACAACCATTCTGCTATGATTCAGTCTAATTGAACCCTATAAAACTCAGACTCCTATTGTAACCAGTTGCCATTTTCTCTCTTGAAAATGTGCGAAGTGCCGGGCGCAGTGGCGCACACCTGTAATCCAAGCGACTTGGGAGGCTGAGTCAGGAGGATCGCGAGTTCAAAGCCAGCCTCAGCAACTTAGCGAGGCCCTAAGCAACTCAGTGAGACCCTGTCTCTAAATAAAATACAAAATAGTAAATAAAATACAAAATAGAGCTGGGGATGTGGCTCAGTGGCCAAGAGTCTCTGAGTTCAATCCCTGGTTCCAAAAAAAAAAAAAAAAGAAAAAAGAAAATGTGCCCCTCTGGTGCTTAATAAGGCATTGCAGATCTATTGAGGTCATCTCAGTTTATTTTTATTTTTCTTTCATTTTGTTCTCAAAGAGAGCCCTTAAAACTTCCAGGGTAGAAGTATGGAAAGCCTAGAAACAGTCAGTAGTTGGTGGGTGGTTTGCACCTATTTTGCTGATGCCAAAACTGGGGTTCCCCTCCACAGCATTGAAAAAAAGGCACTCACCAGAGTCACAATTTTGAAAGTTTCTAGAGAAGCATGTAGCAATCAATTTGAAATCTGGTATGTGCTTTCATGTATGGATTTTTTCTACATGCAGATCCTTTGTGCCCAACCCCTTCCACAATAATACTGTCTGTTGTAGTATGAGATTGGAGGATCCCTCTTTAGATTCCTCTCTCAGGGTTTCTGTGATCCTTTTATAAGCCACAGTCCAAGGTCCTTCTGCAGTTAGGCCAATCACTATTCCACAACCTACTCAGAACCACGGAGCTCAGAATCTTTGCTAAGGAGACTCCAGCCCCAAGTTTTGCCTAAGTGTTATGCCTTTGTACCTCTGAACCTCAAGCTCAATTCTCTCTTCCATATTCAATTCTAAGCTTCCCACCTGATAATCCCCCCCGTCATCTCTGACACACTGAAACCTCTCTGCCCACCTGCAAATTTCAGAAGCTTTACTCTTCCTAGAGCCCTCCCTGCATTTCCTCACCTGCCCCCCCTGACCCCAGGACCTGCCCCCACAGTCCATCTCAAAGTCCATTCTGAACAGTTAACAGCAATCAGTGCTCAATGACATCACCCTGTAGTCCATGAATGTGTTCAGAATGCTCCTTTCCCAGCATTCTCATTCTCATTCCCCTTCTTCTCAGCTGCTGTCTTTTTGTTGAACTCATAGGTTCATCAGACTCAGAAGGAGTCACAGGTAAGAAGAGGTGAAGAGGAAATGCAACTGGTTGTAGGAGGGCATGTCCTACACTGGCCCTTGAAGCCTGCTCAGTTCTAACTCTTCAGATACTGGTCCATAATTGTGCCAGCCAGCGCCCAGGTGTAGGAACCAGGCCTACAAACCCTTGGAGCAGTGCTGTGACAATGACACCATCCTGCCCCTGAATGCAACCCAGCTGTGTGTCCCCAACTGCATCATCTATCCCTGCTTCCAGCACTGCTGCTTGGAGTCCCAGGGCTCTCAGAATCAGACAGTCATGACTTTCAAGGTCCCAGGCATGAAGACTGACTGCAGGTCCTTCCCCATATCCAGGATTTGTGCCCAAGTAAGCCTGTGATTCTAGACCAGACTGGGGGAGGAGCAGCAGGAGACAGAGCTTGGTTGTGCTTTTTTAAGGCTCCATCTCCCATCTCTGAGTGATTCTCCTTCAATTCTCTCAGTTTTTTGCCCCCACTCCCTCTCTATCTCTCTGCCCCTCTGCTGTCTCCCTTCCTCTTTCTGCAGGAGCACCACCCGAACAGCCCTCAGCCAGATCTGACTTCATCTAGACCATCCTGGGGAGCAGAATCTGGTCTCTAGTAATCAGCCATGCTGAGGTTTTTAACTATTGCTATGGTCTGAGTGAGTCCCCCAAGTTCATGTGGCGGAATCTTAATTCTTCAATGCTGGAGTGACTCATAGAGATGGGGAAGGTTGGGAATAGGTGGGAGTGTTGAGGTGGGGGGAGGGTGGAGCTATCATGAATGTCTTAGTGCCATCTGGTAGGAGAGAGTTCTTCTTCTTACCAGATTCATTACCTTGAGAGTGAGTTGTTATAAAGCAAGGCTGCTCTTCATGCTTTTTCTACTGTCAATGCACCCACTGCCCTTCCACCTTCACAGGGAGTTGAGTTAGCATATGGCCTTTGCCAGATGTTGCTGTGTGATCTTGAACTTTCCAGACTCCAGAACCATGAACTAGAAAAAGATTCTTTCCTTAAAACTTACCTAATCCCAGGCATTTTGTTATAGCAACAGAAAACAAACCAAGACAACTATATTACTTCTTATACCCTTAAATTTCCTATAAGCTGAAAAGAGAAAGCATGTGTTTTTTAAATCATATTGACTTGCTTATAGATGGTTTTTAAGCTACAGAATTCTAGTAACAAAACAATTTATTGAAACTAAATTATTCTTTTATTTTCTTTTTGGGAATTCCTATTTTGCTGGTACCAAATAAAACTACCTAATCTTGGCTATTAAGTAAGCAGATATGAAGTTCATAGGGCAAATTTTTATGGAGAGAGGGATTTAGTTAGTAAATTACCTACATCTTCAATAGATGATAGTGGTTTTACTCCAGCCAAACTTCAGCAAAGGCACAGTTACTTGCCTTCAAGGAGTAACTCCAAGCTTCCCCTGTCTTCATTCATTTTCTGTTACTATAAAAAAAAATCCCTGTGACTGTGCAGGGAAGGCCCAAAATAGCTATCATTAGGCTTCCTCACCAATACTTCCAGCAGGTTACATTTTTATTGTGTAGTCAAGGTCAAACACTCTGATTCAGCATATGTACTAAGGTCATAAACACTGGCTTGTGAACATGCACCCACTGATGTAACCACTGATGTCATTGTGTCTTCTTTGTCTGGCCTGAATATAAAAAAGGCCTATGAGAAAGATCCAGGGGGCTACATGCAACTGGCTGGGTGCTGAAGCTGGAGCTGGGGGCTGGCTGCAGGCTGCTGTTGCCTCTAAATGTAGCATGTCCACTATCCCAACTGCATATTGCATCTTCTTCCACCTGCCAAGATCCCAGATCTGTTTTCTGGGTCTGAGCATGGCAATTAGCAAAGTTGGCAGGATATTCCATAGATAAGAGAGATACACTGACCCTGGCAAATGGGAGGGTCCCGTGGCCACCAAGGAGCATGGAGCACTAAGTTGCCAAGGTCCTATTAGCAAGGACTCCTATGTAGAGTAGAGATACAGTGGATGGGTTCCCTATGAGCATAGAGAAGATTTCTGATTGCCCTGAGGTGAACATGGACCCAGTGAAGTAGACCGTGACCTGAGCATTTGAGCACAGGCACTAGTCCATGGCCAAGGACAAAGATGGCAGTGGTGGTTCAGATGAGATGGAGAAACAGCCTGAGGAGCTGGGGCTGTGGAGCCATGAGATAACTTTCCTAGAGCTTTGAGCACAAAACCTGATGCAGCTTTATGAGGGACTGCCAAGATGAGGGGGTTACAACATTAAGAAGAGTCCTTGAGAGCCAGAGTATAGTTGTTGAAGGAAGATTTCCATATCTTGAAAATATCCCTCAGCCTCTCTTATAGTGCTGATGGAGTCCAAGGAGGAGGAAAGTTAATGCCTGAAAAACTGGCCAGTGGTAATGCGGAAAATGAAACAGCAGCAGCGGATGGCTTTGATAGGCAGTTGCCAGCAGTGCCCACCCAGGTGACCAAGTTCACCACGGTGCCCCTGTCAAGCAGAATTGGTGGACTTAGGAAAATAATTTGGACAGAGGGCAAAAGAGCCCTTGGTCACTTTTTTGTTTTCCTATGAGTTTTATGGATGCCAGGAATGAACAGGGGCAAAACACCCCATGTACTATTGGTTACTGATCCTGCACAATCTTGTGACTTAGATGTGCTAGGAGACGAGAGACAAGAGATTTCAGGAGTTGCTATAACCTGATACTTATGAAAGTGAACCAGAAATAAGCCAATGCCTTGGAGATAAGGCGTTATTCTATCCAGTGGTTCGTACACTGTTAAATTCAGCTGTGAACAGCTGCCTATGCAATGGCAATGGCAGTGGAGCCAGAAACAGACACTGGATGACGATAGCAAATGAAGTATCCCCCACAATGATATGTACTGACAGTTGTGCTGTGTACTGGAGGCAAGATCTGTGGCTAGAGCTCTGGGATCTAAGCCATCAGAAGCAAGTGACTGGAGGGCATGCTACTTGTCATGCCCCGCTGACCGGCCCCAGTAATAATGAAGCAGATGCTTTGACTGGGTGCAGTTGTTAGAGTGGCTCCTCCCACTGACCTGGCAACTTGGCTGCACTGCTGCCTACAATATGCAGGTGTGAAGACCATGCAGAATGCAGTCGAACAGTGGGGTCTCTTTAATGTGGGGTTCCCTGATGGTGACTTTCCAAGCATGTATAGTTTGTGCCCAGGACACCCCCTGGACTCTGGAGCCACAGGTGGCCAGATAATGCAGGGATGCATCCCTTTGACACCATGGCAGGTTGACTACATTGGCCCCTTATTGAGGTCAGATTGGCTATGTTTGCCCTGACAGCAGTGAATATAGCTTCATGCTTGTTGTTTGCCTGGCCTTGTGATCAAGTGAATCAGCATGTTACAATTTGTGCACCAACAGTGTTGACCACCTTGAATGGCTAGCCCATCACAATAGAAAGTGACCAAGGGACTAATTTTACAGGTCAAGATGTGCAGTAATGGGTAACTCAGTTATAGATTCAATGGAAGATGCACATCCTGTGCCACCCACAGGCTTAAGGCAAGATCAAGAGATATGACGGCCTGCTTAAACAAGGATTTAGGATTGTAGTCAACCCACCTTCTCTGAAGGGATTGGCACAGTGCCTATGGGTAGTTGAGAGAGCTTAAAGGAATGAGCTCCTGTGGAAGTTTTGCTGCATCATACAGGAGCACCAACACAGGTTCAGTTGACAACAAAAGATGTTGTACTTAAGCCTGGGTTTGGGAAACAAGGGAATGTTCCTTTGCCTGCTCCCACTGGATTAAATAAGGGGCAAAGTGGAATGGACATGACTCTGGACAATAAAGGCTCCTGACTTTGTTAGGTAGCCCTGTTAACCCCATGGAGAAGAGGTTTGGAGTCTGATCTTGTGGAACCAGGGTTAACTAGTGAATGACCGCCCTGGGTACATGTGACTTGGACGGGTCCCACAGACGGGACACAAATTTTAAAGACAGGATTCTTATTTTCCTTTGGCCAATTTCCCAGGTTCTTGCTAACTTGCTTGGGGCCTTGATAAATTGCTGAGGCTGGCTTTGAACTTGCAATACTCCTGCCTCAGCCTCCTGAGCCCCTGGAATTATAGGTGTGCACCACTGCACCCCGCCTCAGTAGCATTTTTCTAAAAGGTTGTCTTTTCTGCCAAAAGTTTTTGGCACCTTTTTCAAGTGTCAGATGACCGTAGATGTGGGGGTTTATCTCTGTGTTCTCTATTCTGTGCCATTGATCTATGTGCCTGTTTTCATGCCAGCAGTTTTTGTTACCAAAGCTCTGTGGTATAACTTGAAGTCAGGTGTTGTGATGACTCCAGCATTTCTTTTTGACTTAGAATTGCTTTGGTTATTCTGGATCTTTTATTCTTCCAAACAAATTTTAGGATTGTTTCAAAATGTATACTTTTGTCATATTTGTTTAATGTTTCATCTGTTATCACTATAACTTGTGGAGATTGTGCAAGAAACCAAAAGCGGTTTCATAATTTGTATGTCATTTGAAATGTTATTTGCAAGTCAGGCATTGTGGTGCACACACTCATAGTCCCAGCTACTTGGGAGGCTTAGGCAGGAGGATCGTTTGATCCTAGGATTTTGGACCAATCTGAAAAACATAATAACACCCTGTCTCAAAACAAGACAAACAATTTATTGGTTGAGGGCATGCAGGCTTGTTGCATAATTTAGCTCTTGTGAATTGTGTTGCTGTATTGGTGTGGCTGCATCACTGTAGTGTGCTGATTTTAAATCTTTTGAGAATAAGCTGAGGAGTGAAATAGCTGGATCAAATTGTGGTTCCATTGCAAGTTTTCTGAGGAATCTCCATACTTCCGTATTGTTGCACCAAGTTGCATTCCCATCAGCAATACATGAGTATATCTTTTCCCCCACATCTTCACCAACATTTAGCATAACTTGTATTCTTGATAATTGCCATTCTGACTGGAGTGAGATGTAATCTCAATGTAGTTTTAATTTGCATTTCTCTCATTGCTAGAGAAATTGAACTTTTTTTTTATTTGTTGACCATTTGTATTTCTTCTGTGAAGTGCCTGTTCAGTTCCTTGCCTATTCATTGATTGGGCTATTTGGTTTTTTTGGTATTAAGTTTTGAGTTCTTTATATATCCTGGAGATTAATGCTGTAACAGAAGTGCATGTGGTAAAGATTTTCTCCCATTCTATAGGCTCATGTTATTGTTTCCTTTGCTGAGAAGAAGCTTTTTAGTTTGAATCTATTCCATTTATTGATTCTTGACTTTACTTCTTGTGCTTTAGGAAGTCAGATCCTAAGCTGACATGGTGAAGATTTGGGCCTACTTTTTCTTCTATTAGGTGCAGGGTTTCTGTTCTAATGCCTATGTCTTTGATCCATTTTGAGCTGAGTTTTGTGCAGGGTGAGAAATAGAGGTTTAATTTCATTTTGCTGCATATGGATTTCCAGTTTTCCCAGAACCATTTGTTGAAGAGGCTATCTTTTCTCCAATGTATGTTTTTGGTGCCTTTGTCTAATATGAGATAACTGTAATTATGTGGGTTTGTCTCTGTGTCTTCTATTCTGTATTGTTGGTCCATATGTCTGTTTTGGTACCAATACCATACTGTTGAAGCCATAATTAAAGAAAGAGAGTGTAGAATAGGTAATTTGGTTGAATTGAGAAAATGGAGGCCAATCTGAGTCTGGGAAGTTGGAAACCACCCCTTGGAGATTAAAATGTTCATGTCTCCAGAGCCCTTTCATATCACCCTTCCCAAAAATGTTAAAGAAGCAACTCCTGACCAGAGACCTACTAATCAGTTCTCCCCGGGCTGCCATTCCCTTCTTGCCTAGCATGTCGACTTGGCCCTTTTAGTCCACCTGCTCACCCCCTTGGCCATCCCACCAATATCTCTCAGTCACTACACAGGATGGGGAAAATGGACAAGATAAGGAGAAGAATGCAGGAGAACAAAGGAAACGTTAGTCTATAAAAGGCACAGGACACTCTCACTTCTTGGGATACCAGAATACCAACAATGAACCCCTTCTCCCTCTCAGGAAAAGTTTGTTTTACTTTTAAATCAAACCTGCTCTATATGCCTGCCTTGGTGTGCTTCTATAATATTCAAACTTCAATATTTGAGGAAGAAGAATTTATCACTGATAACTGGTGGTATCATATTTGGAGGTCCCACCAAGATCTACACTGAAGTAAGCTACTCTCCATGCACCCCCCATCTGTTTGAAGTGCATTTTTCTGTCTCTTTCTTTCTGGAGGGCCAAAATGGGCACCCATCAGTTACTTAAATGCAGTTAGTGCAGTTGCCATTCTTTAAGACATGAATGAAAGGGTTCCCAGCCTAGGCAGTTCCCAATCATCTGCTCTATGCAGACCAGGCCTGCTGAAGTCAAAGCAGCTTCCCACTTTTCTCTCCAAACTCAGAAAGCAATTGGTTTAAGTACACAGTGTCTCTAGTCCAGTCTACCTGGAGGTGGGTAAAAAGAATGGAACAGCTGCAGAATTCTGGTCTGGGCTACACTCGGGTGAGTTCCAAAGGTTCCTTCTCTGGACCCCACTCCCGACTGCCCTAAGGGGTAGCAAGAATGATCAGTCTAATAAGTGGCACTAAGGGAAAATGCCAGGGACAATCGCCTTCCTACAGGCCATGGAATACTCCCTGCACATCCATTCACTCCTGGATGCTCCCCTTCCCTCCCTGATCAGACATTAAAAATTCAGACTGTAGGATTAAGAGAAAGACATGGGATGATTAGTAAGAAAATGCCAGGTTCCCTTTGTTTGCACAGTTAGCCTTCACTAGTCTGTTTAGAATCTCCCCATTACTGTTCCTGTGCTTAAATGTGCTCACTTGTTCTCTTTAAGCTACAGGAGGGAGGCATTTTAATCAGCCCCATTCATGAGTCCCTCCAAGAAAAGGGCATTATATGCCTAACAAACAATAGATGTCCCCTTACCCTCTGGAGATTCCTTTAGTCTACAGTGTAAAAAAATAGGCAAAAAATGTGCAATTTTCATTTTTATGATGGGTTTTTCATAATTAGGAGTTTATAGTGGCAGGGAGGAAAGCAATAACGTCCTTAAGTCTGAATCCTCCAAGGTCTCTAGCATAGGGCAAACTGGGACCCTAGCGCTTTGCCAAAGGAGGTCAGAAATAACTTTGGCAAAACCAGGTGGTGAGAGATGGATTTTCTGGACCATTCTGAAGCTCAAACATAGGGAGACATCCCTGATAAAATGAAAGCTTCCTCCAGCCCGGGCACCTGAGTCCTATATTTTCTCACTCAAGATGGGAGTTTCACTCTCAACAGTATTGTAACAGTAATTCGCTTACCCTTTTGAATAGCTCTGAGGCTTATTTTTAAAGAGGACAAGCTTTCCTTTTTCTCTTTTCCCTCTCCTCCTCTCTACCTTGGGGACAGGAACCAAACTTACCCTGAGCTATCTGTACTCTACAGAAAGGAGATGCCTGCTGAAGACCTGGGAGATGATTATCTCCCAAATTAACAAGTGAATGCTAACACACCTTCAGGGCTCCCTGGGACCCCCTGTCAGGGCACACCTCTGGAATGCAGTCTTTGAAGAGCTCCTTTAAAAGCCCCCTGTTCTTCCTGATGGGCAGAATCACAGCCTTTGGGACAGGAGTCATCTGTGTTTCCCCTTTGCTACCAAAGCAATAAAACTTCTTTTTCATTTTTCTAAAACCTGTGTCCTCATTATTGAATTGGCACTGGGGACAAGAACCAAGCTTTCAGCAAGAGGTTGCCTACATACTGGTAAATTACAAATGAAAAAGGAAAGTGCTTCATTTTCTTATGTTCCCAGGTTTGACCTCAATAATCTCTGCCATGAGAGGAGAAGGCTTTAAGGAATAACCTACTAAGGAAGAGAAATCAAGGAGATCCCCCCAACTTAGATAAGAATAAATTTAGGGAGGTTTTCAGAGAATCCAAATATATTGAGATGTTTCAGAACTTCAGGTATTTGACTTCACCTGGAAAGATTACACTATTACTTTACCATCTAGAGCACACACAGTTCCCAGAAACCATCCTAACTGAGATCCAAATAATGAGTAGGATGCCTGGAAAACTATTATATGATAACTTCAGGAAAGTCCTACTATTTTCATGGAGAGACTCTGAGAGGCAATAAGAAAACACACCACCCTGGATCCGGAATCCATAGAGGGCCTCCTACTTTGAAGGGATAAACTTAGTCAGCCCCAAACATTTGGAGGAAATTATAAAAATTGGCATGTGACCCTGATCAATCCTTATATGATATCCTCCAGATGTCAACTTCCATTTTTTTATAATAAAGATTTTAAAAAGAATAATAAGAAGGAAAGAGCATAGAGACAAGAAAAAACTGAAGTGCTAGTCTTGGCCCCAGGAGAAGTAAGATTCCTGGGTGAGAAAAGAAAAGACCAGATTTCTCCACTCAGGCCTTACAGAGCCTTAGATTGAATCTAATGGCTCCTGTAACTCCAGTCACCATGACTGAGCCCAGGGTATGCTCCTCCTGCTTCTCTGTAGGGAGCCAAGAGGTCAATTTCCTCTTGGACACTGGCACCAGTTTTTCTGTACTCACCTCTTACCTTAGACCACTTTCCTCTTCAAAGGGTGTGTGAACAGCTTATTACCAAAAAGTTTACCCCCCCCCCAAGTTATGAGCAAGTTTTGAAAGTCTTTAAGACATTAAAGTGGGGCCTTACATCAAGCCCCTGTCCTCAGCTTACCTATGGAGCAAGATTCAAAGTTTTTCACTGAGAGGAAAATAACCCTAACAATAGTCACCCAAATGATAATGGATAGACAGGCATGGACAAACCAGCTCAACAGCCAATAGCATATCTCAGTAAGGAGCTTGGCATAATAGCTTCATTCTCAAAGGTAATGAGAAATAAGGTCTCATAATTTTCAACATCCAAACCTGTCCAGTTACCAACTGAAAAAAAAAAAAAAAGGATGGCTAAGGTTTCTGCTCAAAACAGCAATTTCCCTCAGCTCCTTCCAGATCTGAGTCAAGGCTTACTTTGAAATATAAATGGAAGAAGCCTGCAGGATCAGTAGGAGACCAATCTGAAACCCAAAGAAAAAAATTAAAAGCATCTTTTATCTGAACTCCTGCTAATCTAAGCCAAAAAGTAAATTCTATGGTGCTTTACTGAAATAATTAACAGTTGTGTCATTTTTTTCTGGAACTCTTGTTTTGTTTTGTTCTGTTTCTTAAGTTCTACATATTTTTGAGCTCATGATTTTTATCCTACACACCTAGGTTAATGTTTTGATCAGTCATATTTTTATTCAACTATAGTTTTTTAAACATCTATAACATTGCAAAGGAGAGCACCTACAAAAAGCTACAAGGCCTTTGCTTGGTTATGTGTATACCGTGTTGTCTGTCCATATATATGCTTGTGTCCATTTATCATATATATGATATAAAAATTGGCATATAGATAATGAGCACTCATGAATTAAAGTTTTAAAATATTGATCCAAATATCTTTAATTCATGTGATTTTAAAAGATCCAATTTAAATTGAGTAAATAAGTAAAGGTAAAATGCCTTAATTACTTAATTCAGGTAATTCTAGGTGGTCAAACCAATAAAATGTTGATGCCTATAACATGTCTAGTATGGATGGTTTATAGTACTTTTCTTCAACAAGGCAGGGATGGCAAATACTGTTCAATACACTTGACTGATATCTTGGTTTTTACAGTAAAATAAGTAAATTAGATTGGACATATATGGGATTACTCATGAATGTGTTTGTTAGAGACATCTGACAAATTTATAAAGTTAAAATGTTAACTGTTAATTATAACATCAAGTACTCTTAACTCCTTGAATTCTATAAGATAACATACTTAAACATTATTGGTGCTTTCATGGACTGGTAAATATAAAAGGTTTGAGATTGCTTTGTGTCATCACTGAAAATAAGAGTTAAGTCCCAATATGTACAATTCTGTATACAAAAGTGTTCAAAAATTTTAACTGAGTTTCAATAAGAATACTGTAAATAGCATAAAATATTTAATCTTATTAAAATGGAGCAATTTGTCTAAATTCAGAAATTTTCAAGGTTTGTTTCAGAGAGTAAATTAAAGGGGTCATCAGCTAAAAAAAATAGAAGGTTCTAGGTATGGAAATATATTTAATAGAAAAATGTTTCTGGCTGGAGTCCCCAGCCCCAGTGGGGATCTAAGGCCCTTTAGTGCCACTTCACAGCTTCCCCAGGAGAGAGCAACCACCTGCGGCTGCCTGAATCCTCAGAGCAGAGCTCTGGTCTTCGGCACCATTTTGCTGCGGCTCCCAGAGAGAGCTGGAGTTCCCAGCCCCAGCGGGGATCTTAGGCCCCTTGGTGCCATTTTACAGCTTGCCAGGGAGAGAGCAACCACCTGCGGCTGCCTGAGCCCCCAGCTTGGAGTTCATGCCTGCCTGGGTATCAAGACCAGTGTTCCATCCCTGAGCACAGTTCTGCACTCCCACCCCAATTTGGTCTAGTGCCCAGGCACACACCCTGGCCCAGTGTCTATCACCTGTGCTGCCTCTGATTTTCTATCAACACCAGGCCACCTCTGCCCAGAAGCATTGATTCCCAACCTGGAGGTAGTGCGACAGCACCCCTCTTGGGTCACCACTTGATCAAGCACCTCTCAAACATCAGGCCATTGAAAAATAAGAGGTTTGAACTGTACAGTATATTTTTATCACAGATCATTTTTTAAATTAATTGTAATACTATGATTATTCCTAATATACCCACTATATTCCTACCTTTTTCATTTATTATTATGCTTATCACTCTATCTCCCTCTTACATATCTGTTTCCTTGGAGAATCTCTTTTTCCTCATGCTAACAACCTATTTCTTTTAATTCCACTTCCACTATTCATATGACATAATATATCTATAGACTCACTTCTTATCTCATTAGTGTTTTGTCCTATACCCCTCCTCTTTCTCCCTGTCCAACATTAGGATTTGCAGTCCTTATTGCAAACTTACTGGTTATGCTGTAGATAATAGTTTGAACTCATCTCTGTTTATTAAGACAACACTGTTAATATCTTAATAGAGACTATTTAGATTAAGGACACATATTGTTTATATGGTGTGCTGCTGTTATTGATCTCTCAATTAAAGGGGAGGTATTGAAAATAAGCAGGAACCCTAGAAGGCTTTAAGGGGAAACTGCAACACCTAGGATTTGCACTACTAGAGGGGAAGATACACTAGCAACATGAGAAAACATGGGAAGAAAATGTCCCAAACAAACCCAGATACTATACCAAAAGAACTCAGTGACAACATGGCAGAAGCATTGTCAAAAAGGGAGTTGTACATGATTAAAATGATCCAAGAAGTGAACAAGGAGTCAAGAGAGCAAATGCAGGCAATGCTAAAAGAGAAATTACAGGAAGCAAAAGATCATTTCAATAAAGAGAGAGAGATTCTTAAAAAAAAAAAAAACAGAAATCCTTGAAATGAAGCTTACAATAAAACCAATTAAAAACTCAATAGAAAGCTTAACCAACAGGCTAAATCACTTGGAAGACAGAACCTCAGACAACGAAGACAAAATATTTAATCTTGAAAACAAACTCAACCAGACAGAGAAGATGGTAATAAATCATGAACAGAACCTCCAAGAGTTACGGGACATCATGAAAAGACCAAATTTAAGAGTTATTGGGACTGAGGAAGGCACAGAGACACAAACCAAAGGAATGAATAATCTGTTCAATGAAATAATATCAGAAAATTTCCCAAATCTGATGAATGAAATGGAAAATCAAATTCGAGAGGCTTATAGGACACCAAATGCACAAAATCACAACAGATCCACACCCAGGCACACTATATTGAAAATACCTAACAACAAAACAAAGAATTTTAAAGGCTGCAAGAGAAAAACATCAGATTACATATAGGGGGAAACCAATACATATATCAGCAGATTTCTCAGCCCAGGCCCTAAAAGCAAGAAGGGCCTGGAACAACATATTCCAAGCATTGAAAGAAAATGGATGCCAACCAAGAATCTTACACCCAGCAAAACTTACCTTCAGATTTGAAGATGAAATAAAATCCTTCCATGATAAACACAAGCTAAAAGAATTCACAAATAGAAAGCCTGCCCTACAGAAAATCCTCAGCAAAATATTCCAAGAGGAAGATGTGAGAAACAACAATGTAAGTCAGCAAAGGGAGGAATTACCCTAAGGGAACAGCGAATTAAAGGAAAAAAACAAGTAAGATTAAAATCCAAAAATAAGTCAAAATGACCAGGAATACAAGTCATATCTCAATAATAACCCTACATGAATGGCCTAAACTCATCAATCAAAAGACATAGACTGGCAGATTGGATTAAAAAGAAAGACCCAACAATATGCTGCCTTCAAGAGATGCATCTCATAGAAAAACATGCCCACAGACTAAAGGCGAAAGGTTGGGAAAAAACATAGCATGCATATGGACTTAGTAAAAAAGCAGGAGTTTCCATCCTCATTTCAGATAAAGCAGACTTCAAGCCAAAGTTAGTCAGAAGGGATAAAGAAGGACGTTTCATACTACTTAAGGGAAGCATAAATCACCAAGACATAACAATCATAAATATTTATGCACCAAACAATGGCGCATCCATGTACATCAATCAGATCCTCCTCAGTTCCAGGAGCCAAATAGACCAAAACACAATAATACTGGGGAACTTTAACACTCCTCTCTCCCAATTGGACAGATCTTCCAAGCAAAAATTGAACAAAGAAACCATAGAACTTAATGACACAATTGCTAATTTAGACTTAACAGACATATATAGAATATTCCATCCATCAAAAAGTGAATACACTTTCTTCTCAGCAGCTCATGGATCCTTCTCTAAAATAGACCATATGTTATGCCACAAAGCTACTCTTAGCAAATACAAAAACATAGAGATACTACCTTGTATATAATCAGATCATAACGGAATGAAATTAGAAATCAACGATAAAATTAAAAACAGAAATCAACGATAAAATTAAAAACAGAAACCTGGAGATTAAATATATGCTATTGAATGATGCATGGATAACAGAAGGCATTAGGGGGGAAATAAAAAAATTCTTAGAGGTCAAGGAGAACAAAGATACAACATATCAGAATCTCTGGTATACTATGAAAGCAGTGCTAAGAGGAAAATTCATTGCACGGAGTGCATTCAATAAAAGAATGAAAAGTCAACAAATCAATGACCTCACATTACAGCTCAAAGCCCTAGAAAAAGAGGAACAGATCATCACCAAAAGTAGTAGAAGACAGGAAATAATTAAAATCAGAGCTGAAATCAATGAAATTTAAAAAAAAGAAACATTTCAAAAAATTGACAAAATAAAAATTTGGTTCTTTTAAAAAATAAAATTGATAAACCCTTAGCCACACTAATGAAGAGAAGGAGAGAGAAAATCCATATTACCAAAATTTGTGATGAAATGGAAATATTACAACAGACACAATTGAAATACAAAACATAATTAGAAGCTATTTTGAAAATTTATACTCCAACAAAATAGAAAACCTGGAAGATATCAACAGGTTCCTAGAGGCATATGAGCCACCCAAACTGAATCTGGAGGACATACACAACTTAAATAGATCAATTTCAAGCAATGAAATAGAAGAAATCATCAAAAGCCTACCAATAAAGTCCAGGACCAGATGGATTCACAGCCGAGTTCTACAAGACCTTCAAAGAAGAGCTCATCCCAAAATTCCTCAAAGTATTTCATGAAATAGAGGAGGAGGGAACCCTTCCAAACTCATTCTATGAAGCTAATATCAACCTGATACCAAAACCAGAGAAGGACACATCGAGGAAAGAAAATTTCAGACCAATATCCCTAATGAACATAGATGTAAAAATTCTTAACAAAATTTTAGCAAATTGCATACAAAAGCATATTAAAAAGATAGTGCACCATGATCAAGTGGGTTTCATCCCAGGGATGCAAGGTTGCTTCAACATCCGGAAATCAATAAATGTGATTCACCACATCAACAGACTTAAAGTTAAGAACCACATGATTATTTCAACAGATGCAGAGAAAGCATTTGATAAAATACAGCACCCTTTCATGCTCAAAACACTAGAAAAAATAGGCATAGTAGGAACATTCCTTAACATTGTAAAGGCTATCTATGCTAAGCCCACAGCTAACATCATTCTAAATGGAGAAAAATTGAAAACATTCCCCCTGAGAACTGGAACACGACAGGGATGCCCTCTTTCTCCACTTCTGTTCAACATTGTCCTTGAAACTCTAGCCAGAGCAATTAGACAGACCAAAGAAATTAGAGGAATAGGAATAGGAAAAGAAGAACTCAAACTATCCCTATTTGCTGATGACATGATTCTCTATTTAGAAGACCCCAAAAATTACTCCAGAAAACTTCTGGGACTCATAAATGAATTCAATGAAGTAGCAGGATATAAAATTAATGCTCATAAATCTAATGCATTTTTATACATAAGTGATGCATCCTCTGAGAGAGAAATTAGGAAAACTTCCCCATTCACAATAGCCTCAAGAAAAATAAAATACTTGGGAATCAATCTAACAAAAGAGGTGAAAGACCTCTACACTGAGAACTACAGAACACTAAAGAAAGAAATTAAAGAAAGTCTGAGAAGATGGAAGGATCTCCCATGTTCTTGGAAAGACAGAATTAATATTGTCAAAATGGCCATACTACCAAAAGCACTATACAAACTCAATGCAATTCCAATTAAAATCCCAACAACAGACCTCATAGAAATAGAGCAAGCAATCATGAAATTCATTTGGAGGAATAAGAGACCCAGAATAGCTAAAACATTTCTTAGCAAGAAGAGCGAAGCAGGGGGTATCACAATACCAGACCTTCAAATATACTACAGAGCAATAATAACAAAAACAGCATGGTATTGGCACCAAAATAGACAGGTAGATCAATGGTACAGAATAGAGGATGCAGAGACAAACCCACACAAATACAGCTATCTCATACTTGACAAAGGAACCAAAAACATACAATGGAGAAAAGATAGCCTCTTCAACAAATGGTGCTGGGAAAATTGGAAATCCATATGCAGCAAAATGAAACTAAACCCATATCTCTCACCCTGTACATAACTCAACTCAAAATGGATCAAGGACCTAGGTATTAGACCAGAGACCCTGCACCTAATAGAAGAGAAAATAGGTCCAAATCTTCATCATATTGGCCTAGGACCAGATTTCCTTAACATGACTCCCAAAGCACAAGAAATAAAAGCAGGAATCATGATTGGGATAGAGTCAAACTAAAAATCTTTTTCTCAGCAAAGGAAACAAACAGCAATGTGAAGA
>JAJEJO010000615.1:134716-195601 GCA_020662805.1 Glaucomys volans | reverse complement strand
AGAAGACAGGAAATAATTAAAATCAGAGCTGAAATCAATGAAATTTAAAAAAAAGAAACATTTCAAAAAATTGACAAAATAAAAATTTGGTTCTTTTAAAAAATAAAATTGATAAACCCTTAGCCACACTAATGAAGAGAAGGAGAGAGAAAATCCATATTACCAAAATTTGTGATGAAATGGAAATATTACAACAGACACAATTGAAATACAAAACATAATTAGAAGCTATTTTGAAAATTTATACTCCAACAAAATAGAAAACCTGGAAGATATCAACAGGTTCCTAGAGGCATATGAGCCACCCAAACTGAATCTGGAGGACATACACAACTTAAATAGATCAATTTCAAGCAATGAAATAGAAGAAATCATCAAAAGCCTACCAATAAAGTCCAGGACCAGATGGATTCACAGCCGAGTTCTACAAGACCTTCAAAGAAGAGCTCATCCCAAAATTCCTCAAAGTATTTCATGAAATAGAGGAGGAGGGAACCCTTCCAAACTCATTCTATGAAGCTAATATCAACCTGATACCAAAACCAGAGAAGGACACATCGAGGAAAGAAAATTTCAGACCAATATCCCTAATGAACATAGATGTAAAAATTCTTAACAAAATTTTAGCAAATTGCATACAAAAGCATATTAAAAAGATAGTGCACCATGATCAAGTGGGTTTCATCCCAGGGATGCAAGGTTGCTTCAACATCCGGAAATCAATAAATGTAATTCACCACATCAACAAACTTAAAGTTAAGAACCACATGATTATTTCAACAGATGCAGAGAAAGCATTTGATAAAATACAGCACCCTTTCATGCTCAAAACACTAGAAAAAATAGGCATAGTAGGAACATTCCTTAACATTGTAAAGGCTATCTATGCTAAGCCCACAGCTAACATCATTCTAAATGGAGAAAAATTGAAAACATTCCCCCTGAGAACTGGAACACGACAGGGATGCCCTCTTTCTCCACTTCTGTTCAACATTGTCCTTGAAACTCTAGCCAGAGCAATTAGACAGACCAAAGAAATTAGAGGAATAGGAATAGGAAAAGAAGAACTCAAACTATCCCTATTTGCTGATGACATGATTCTCTATTTAGAAGACCCCAAAAATTACTCCAGAAAACTTCTGGGACTCATAAATGAATTCAATGAAGTAGCAGGATATGAAATTAATGCTCATAAATCTAATGCATTTTTATACATAAGTGATGCATCCTCTGAGAGAGAAATTAGGAAAACTTCCCCATTCACAATAGCCTCAAGAAAAATAAAATACTTGGGAATCAATCTAACAAAAGAGGTGAAAGACCTCTACACTGAGAACTACAGAACACTAAAGAAAGAAATTAAAGAAAGTCTGAGAAGATGGAAGGATCTCCCATGTTCTTGGAAAGACAGAATTAATATTGTCAAAATGGCCATACTACCAAAAGCACTATACAAACTCAATGCAATTCCAATTAAAATCCCAACAACAGACCTCATAGAAATAGAGCAAGCAATCATGAAATTCATTTGGAGGAATAAGAGACCCAGAATAGCTAAAACATTTCTTAGCAAGAAGAGCGAAGCAGGGGGTATCACAATACCAGACCTTCAAATATACTACAGAGCAATAATAACAAAAACAGCATGGTATTGGCACCAAAATAGACAGGTAGATCAATGGTACAGAATAGAGGATGCAGAGACAAACCCACACAAATACAGCTATCTCATACTTGACAAAGGAACCAAAAACATACAATGGAGAAAAGATAGCCTCTTCAACAAATGGTGCTGGGAAAATTGGAAATCCATATGCAGCAAAATGAAACTAAACCCATATCTCTCACCCTGTACATAACTCAACTCAAAATGGATCAAGGACCTAGGTATTAGACCAGAGACCCTGCACCTAATAGAAGAGAAAATAGGTCCAAATCTTCATCATATTGGCCTAGGACCAGATTTCCTTAACATGACTCCCAAAGCACAAGAAATAAAAGCAGGAATCATGATTGGGATAGAGTCAAACTAAAAAGCTTTTTCTCAGCAAAGGAAACAAACAGCAATGTGAAGAGAGAGCCTTTGGAGTGGGAGAAAATCTTTGCCACACACACTTCAGATAGAGTTCTAATCTCCAGAATCTACAAAGTACTCAAAAATCTTTACACCAAGAACACTAATAACCCAGTCAATAAATGGGCCAAGGAAATGAACAGACACTTTACAGAGGAAGATCTACAAGCAATCAACAGATTTATGAAAAAATGTTCAACATCCCTCGTTATAAGAGAAATGCAAATCAAAACCACCTTAAGATTTCATCTTACCCCAATTAGAATGTCTTTTATTAAGAATACAGGCAACAACAGGTGTTGGCGAGCATGTGGGGAAAAGGGTACACTCATTGGGTACATACATTGCTGGTGGGATTGCAAGTTGGTGCAGCCACTATGGAAAGCAGTGTGGAGATTCCTTAGAAAACTTGGAATGGATCCACCATTTGACCCAGCTATCCCACTCCTCGGCCTATACCCAAAGGACTTAAAATCAGATTAGTACAGTGATGCAGCCACATCAATGTTCATAGCTGCTCAATTCACAATAACTAGTTTGTGGAACCAACCTAGATGCCCTTCAATAGATGAATGGATAAAGAAACTGTGGTATATATACACAATGGAATATTACTCAGCCATAAAGAAAAATAAAATTATGGCTTTTGCAGGTAAATGGATGATGTTAGAGACTGTTATGCTAAGTGAGATTAGCCAATCCCAAGAATCCAACAAACAAAAGTTCTCTCTGATAAGTGAATGATGATGCATAATGCGATAGGGAAGGGTGGCAAGAATTGAGGAAGGATAGATAGCTAGAAGGAAGGGAGGGGTGGGGTCGGGGTGGAGGGGTAAGAATAATAACAGAATGTGTGACAGACATCATTGCCCTTTGTACATGTATGAATGCACAGATGGTGTGACTCTACTTTGTGTACAACCAGAGAAACAATAGCTGTACTCCATTTGTTTTCAATGAATCAAAATTAAATAAATTTTAAAAAAAAAAAAAGAAAAATGTTTCTGGGTAAAAATGTCTTTATGTGATAAAGTAAAAGTTGTAATGCATCTAAGTAAACAACAGGAAGGTCTAATTAAATGATAAGAAGGTCTAAATAATAAATGGTAAATTTTAAAAAATTTATGTGTAACTAAGTTGGTTGTATATAAGTAACACAATCAGTTACAGTTATCCAAGGTTTTTCCCTATGGTCAAAAATTAATGTATTAATATAAAGCAAAGTTTAATCTATATGTTAAAATGACAAGGACTTTTTTAAAACATTAATTTACTCTTAATATGGTGGATGTTAAGGTTAATATTTTTGTTTTAGGTGTAGATGGACACAATACATTTATTTTATTTTTATGTGTTGCTAAGGATTAAACCCAGGGCCTCACCCTTGCTAGGTGAGTGCTGTACCACTGAGTCACAATCCTATCCCATGTGTCAGTTAAGTTTTATTCTTTAGAGCAATTATTCTTAAAGGAATTAGGATTTGTACAATTAAGGTTAAATAACAACTGTTAGAGTAGTGTACTATGTTACAGAGTCTAAATTTTTCTCTAACAGCTAAACTTAGTTAATATAAAAACACCAAGGTAATTGTGGTGCTGTCACTCTTCTTTGTATATTAAATGCATTCATATCTTCCAGGTATACAAGTCTTTAAAGCAGAAGGTTTAAAAAAGCATTTTATCAAGCTGGTGTTCACCAACCTAAGGTTGTAATGGTAATTTAAGACTTATAAAGATAACAAATTTTATTGGGATTTATTTATATCATTTAATGTTCTACAACTGGACCTATTATCAATAAGGTATATGTAAAATTTTACGTTACTTTTTACTGAGGTAAAAAATTTTAAATGTATTTTTAAAAGATAGTGAGAGCCTGATCTATTTAAAGGTTAATTTTATAAAGCATGCAAGAATTTTGCCACTTTTCCACACAAAATGAAATTTAAAAGCTCTCTAAGCCTTTCTTTGATTCATGTTTTAAACATAATGTCATATTTTCTTAGCTAGTGTTCATATAGACTCAGGGAACAATATACAAACTTTGCAAAATGGCATTTAAGAAAGAAACAAAGATCATATTCAGAACTAGAACACTTTATCCAAGATTTGTGAAAAATTCCACTGTATTAGGGTTCCCTGGAGGAACAGAATCAACAGGAAGTATGATTAGAAAAAGGGATCTGTTAAATTGGCTTAAAGGACCAGAAACTGGATAGTCCACAATGGCCGTCTGCAGCTGGAGAGCTGGACGAAGCAGTAGCTGCGCAGTCCAAGAGACAGAAGCCCCAGAACAGGAAAGATCAATAGTGCTAACCTTGTCCAAGACCAAGTCTTCTGGAAAATACCTGGAGAATCACTGGCAGAGTTTGCTTTGGAAGAGTGAAGAAGCGAGAGTCCAGTATCCTCAGATGATGGAAGCAGATATCTGGAACCTGTTCAAGAAGAGATGAGCTTGCACCTGCAGCTGCTCCTTGGATCCATCTTTTTATTCCATCCCATTGGGCGGTGTCTCTCACACCAGGGAGGATGTCACCTATTCCACATTCCAGTCATTCCATAGATACATACACCCAGAAGCCTCTTAATTATCAGCACTTTCAATCCAATCAAGTTGACAAATGAAATTAACAATTACACACACCTTATCTGAAATATAAGGTCTGCCTCCCACCTTACTATGTGTTACAGTGGCTCTGAAGTAGGCCAGACTCTAGCTCATTTAAAGTTATCTTCAAAAGTTAAAAGTTATTACCATACCCAAGATCATCTAGACTTTCTCCTATGCTGTCTGTAAGAGTTAGTCTTTCATTTTATATGTGGGACTATGATCCATTTCAATTTAATTTCTGTGAAGGATGTGAGGTATAAGCCTAGATTCACTTTCTTACATATGGTTGGCCACGTGTTCTACCACCATTTGTTGAAAAGACTATCATTGCTCCGTTATGTTGCCTTTGCTTCTTTGTCAAAGATCAGTTGACTGTTTACATGGGCCACACTCTATTTTGTTCCATTGGTCTATTTGTCTGTTCTTTCACCATTATCACACTTTGTTGATTACAAGCTTTATAGTAAGTCTTGAAGTCAGAGACTGTCAATTCTCTAACTGTTCTTCAGTATTGTGTTGGCTATTTTGGATCTTTTGCATATCCATAATAAATCTTAGAATCCATTTGTTAATATCCACAAAATAATTCGCTGAAGTTTTGATTACAATTGCATCAAAACTATAGATCAAATTGGGAATAATTGACATCTTGATAATATTGAGCCTTCCTATCTATGAAAATGAAATATGCTTATTTCTTCTTTACTTTTGTTTCCCAGAGTTTCATAGTGTTTCTCAGAAGATATGATGTATGTTTTGTTAGTTTTTTTAAGTATTTAATTTGGGGAAGTGCTAATATAAATTTTATTGTTTTGTGTTTCAAATTGTACTTGTTTATTGCTGCTCTGTAGGAAAGCAATTGACTTTTGCATAGTAACCTTGTATTCTACAGCCTTGCTATAATCTCTTCTTAGTTCCAGGAGGGTTTTTCTGGGGTGTTCGTTTGTTTGTTTTTGTTAATTCTGCTTAATTTTCTACATACAAAATCATGTCATCTGTGAAATATACAGTTTCATTTTTTTTCCCCTCGGGAACATTCCAGATTCAAACTGCAGCACTTGTCCCCAGAAAATTCATGTCTTTCTTACATTACAAAATGTATTTGCTCTATTTCCAAAAGGTTCCAAATTTCATCATTGCTCAAAAGTCCAAGCCCAAAGCTTCCTCTGAGACTGAAGACAAATTCAGCTGTGAATTCCTGTAAAAGTCAAAAAGTGACACTCTTCCAGTGTACAATAGTGGGACAAACAGAGGGTAAGTATTTCCATTTTGAAAGTGAGGAGTAGCAAGAAGGGATTGGACCAAAGTAAGATCAGAAACCAGCAGACCAAACATTAAATCTTCATGCTCCACATCTGCCCTCTGAGGCACACTGTGGCAGAGTTACTTGAGTCCTAGACAAGAAGCCCAACTCTGGGGGTCCCAACAAATTCGGTCTGGCCACTCACCCTAAACTCTACATGGAAAAGGTAGAGGTGAAAACAGAAAAGAAACTTTGTTCAGTGCAGCTACACCAGAAATACAAAGGGACCTGAACCCTGAGCCCTTTCTTTGAGAGGCTGGCAATGACTTTAAGGCTTTATAAATGGGGGATGAGGGCAAGTGTTGAGGTTCTGTGTAGCTGGAAGGGTTATTCAGCTAGAAAAGCAGGCAATCTTAGGAAGGTCCTGACAAAATCCATTATTATGGCACAATTAAACAGATCTATAAAACAGACACAGATAAGTACAACAGAATATCTCGGGAATGGACTTGGAAGTATGCCATGGGATGCCACCTTAAAATCAGAATAAACTGCATTATAGCTGGAGCTGGAATAAACTTTAAATGACTGTTCCTTTTTTGATTTTATTATCCAGTTGCTCCCCTATCAGATCTTTATTTTTTGTTTACTTTTGTTTATTTTTTGTTCCCTCCCTTCACATGCTTATCTGAGAAGACAAGTTCTTCCAGCTTTGGACAATAACTGCTTTTAGACACTGTAAAGTAGATACAAAACAAGAGTTGCCCACGATTCATAATTATTTTTAAAAATGGAACATGAGTATTGTGTGACCAATGTCTCCACTCTAACTTTGTTATGAGACTAAACCATACCTCACTGCTCTATCATGCTGAAGAAATCTTGTGAGGGGGAGGGAGATGGATGCTCAGTAGTCACATCAAGGGAAGCAGCATTATTCTAGAAGCATCCATTTTGTTTAAACCTTCCACTATTAGAGATTTGAGGTTACAGGATATACTTTATGCTCATAGCTGATGTGGCTGGAGAATTGGTATTGAATTTATAGCATCAGCAGAACAGAAAATGTAATGTATTTTATGCCTGTCAATAAGGGAATGACCTGTTCTTGTTCCACAGAGAATGGAAACTGGAAGTCAAACACCCTTTGTATTCCAAAAGGGGTTCTCAAAACATTTTGTAATTTTCATTTAAATTGTTAGGAGGCTTAGAGCTATTAATATATTTTCCAATGTACTGTTTAATATAGTGCTGAATAAATGATGCAAGTTGTCAATGGATGAGTGATCAACTAATAATTCTGCTAGTAATTGATTTTTCTTCAATAAAGTTGCACAAAACAAAATAAATAAATTCAATTCCAATTCAAACAAGGGAAATTATGTTCCAAACTGAATAATGTGCAATGAAAGGTTATTACAGCAGGTCCTTGAAGGTGTCACAAGGAAAAATCTAAATTAGCCCTATAGTTTCACTTTTTTGAAGAGTAACATAATGGTTTATTTGAAAGATACCTTGTAAACAAATTTAAATTTTATAAGATGGTATCCTGAGGTAGAGCAATACTTAATGGATGGAATCAACCCAGAAAAGTTACTTAGGACTTCAATATGTGATTGGGCCAAACTTTGACCACTTGAGACAGTCACTTCTGACCTTTTCTAAGTTCAAAAAGAATTTGACATCTCCACAAATCTTGTGTTTCCAAACACTTTCAAAACACATTCTCTTTTGATGCAATTAAACACCTCTGCCCTCTTTCTTGAAGGATATGGAAAAACAACCCCAGGGAGAAAAGGAGAACAATGGGTCCCAGGGAGAGATGGAAAAAATGGGCTTTGGATTTCCCTGTTCTACTGTCCAACTGACATATTCTCCTATGACTAAGTGTCTTTGATTAAGTCTTTACAGATTCTGCTATGGTGATTGTGATGGGATAACAGATTTGGCTCCATAGAAATGTTACAGGCCAAGCTATATGGGCAATGACTAAGCAGATTCCATTTTTCTCTGAGACTCCATGGTATGCACGAAATGAACTTCTCCCACGGGAACATCCCACCTCTGTACCTATCAACAATTGCTTAGCTTCTCCCATGGGAATACCCCGCCTCAGTCACTTAGCATAACATGTTTAACTATGCAAAATGGCGGTTCTTATATGATGAAAAATTGTTCTATTTTGATTCCTATGCTAGTAACTATTAGTAACTATTCTTTGGTTTGTACCTAGGTAAGGGTCATTTTGACCCACTTCCCCCTCTGCTGATGATTTCATGATGTAAGTTTGTAATTTCAAATCATAGCAACAGACCCTTGTGATAATTGTGATTTTTGGTATAAGAACCCCTGCAACCCTATGATCGGGACTGTTCTCCCATTAACCATTTTTGGGGCATTGTGTGAGACAGTCAGCTGGCCGGCTTAATAAAGACTCAAATTTGGACTTCTCAGTGGTGAATGGTCTGTTATTAAGTTGTGCCCCATAACATTTGGAGGCCCCAGCCAGATCCTCACTGCCTGGTGGGCAACCACCACTCACCACTAACCTGGAAACTCCTGCAGAGGGGAGAGGCCACAGCACTGCTCCCAGGGGGAGGCCTCTGAGAGACGTTCCTCAGCCCAGGCTACACAGTCTGTGGAGCGCCGCCCCAGGACTGAACAAAATTCTCCCAGAGAGTCACCTGTTTCTGGACCTGGTAAGTCTGTTTCTGGCGGATCCATATCTGGGGACTCTGAGGAAGGCTGGACGCAGTACTACTTCTCGAGTCCTGGACTGTGGCAAGACGTTGCCCAGGACTTCTCATCAGGAAACTGGAGTGGTCACTTGTCATTGTCTGCGGTGTCTTACCTGTTCTGTGTTTGTCTTTTTCTGTTTTTTGCTGCCCCTGAGTGAGGACATGGGTCAGTTTCCCTCATGTTTGTCATGTACCCACTTCAATGCATTTCAATGCAATTTCCAGGAATTCCAGAGAAGGGCCACTGATTTCTGGACCTGCTGTGACATCCTTTCTCTCTCTCTAAATTCTGTGAGAGAGAATAGCCAACTTTCATGGTCAGATGGCCCCCTCAGGGGACCACCAAATTGTCTTTGGGCAGCCTGAACATCCTAATCAAATGTCTTATATTCAAATTTGGAAAAAAATTATTAAAAATGTTTTTAATCATGTTCACTAAAGCTTACATTAAAATGTAAACTGCTACCAACAGGAACTCCCAACTATTGGAGTTGGTCCACAAAAATGCCAGGCTAAAATTTTGATGGCTGCCATCCAAGAGACCAGAAAAACCAGTTTAGAACAAGACACCAACTTGAGGGGGCTTTCCCAAGGAGACCAATGGAAGCAGGCTCCTTTGCTGTCTCTTCGGGGAAACTCCTTCAGGGAGGGATAGGGCATAGCCTTGCCTATATTTTCTAAATTCTTTTCATCTCTGATGAGTGGGACCACATCAGGATAGAGGTCAAAAAAAAAAGAAACTTTTAAAACTCTATTTTCTGAGTTCGTAATTTTGATCTGGTGCACCTAGGTTAATTTCTGATCAGACCTATTTTATCCAACCATAAAGTTTTCTTAATGCTGTTTCATTCAGAGGCCAATTTACAAGGGTTAATTCTAAATCTAATGGGTTTTAAAAATAAACTATAAGGCCTTTGTCCACCTGTTTACTTTATGTATATATACACCAGTGTATTGTCACACCTACATATGTTTGGTACCAAAATTGATATATGAGTTCATAAATTAAAATTTTTAAAAAAATAAATCCAAATGCCTTTGATTCACATGATTTAAAAGGTGTTTAAATTGGGTAAACAAAAGTATGGCTTTCAAGTTATTAACACAGTTTTGTTCTAGGCAGTCAAAAAATAATAAAATGTTAATTTTCTAAAATGTCTAACATCAGCCAGGCGTGGTGGCGCACGCCTGTAATCCAAGTGACTTGGGAGGCTGAGTCAGGAGGATCGCGAGTTCAAAGCCAGCCTCAGCCACTTAGTGAGGCCCTTAGCAACTCAGTGAGACCCTGTCTCTAAATAAAATACAAAATAGGGGTGGGGATGTGGCTCAGTGGCCGAGTGTCCCTAAGTTCAATCCCTGGTTCCAATAAATAAATAAATAAATAAATAAATAAATAAAATGTCTAACATCCACTGTTTCTAGACTTTTCTTCGAAAGGGAAGAAATGACTGATGCTGCCCAGTACACATCTCTGATATTTTAGTTTTAAAAATTAAAAAAAATTGTAATTTAGATTTAACATACATAGGATTTAATGGAGTTCTTTCACCTCGGCTTCACTCAGTCACAGGGGTAACAGTACAGTGCCAATGCCAGGCACCGGGAACTGGTGAATAAACAAGAGTTGCGAGCTCTTTGTTAGTTCATTTATTTAGGGAATGTTTCGTCCTTAAGTAGATAGTTACAGTTTAGTACTTGTTTACACTCATGCTAATCAGGGTTTGGAACGGTGACCAATCAGGTAACATCCAGGTATGCAAAGTAAGGATTTACCTCATCCAATCACTAATTTCCACTAATGTCTACCTGTGTCTTTACTCGGGATCCAATCTGGACCCCGTAAGGTTACCCTGGCAACAGGTATGCTAATTATGGGGAAGTGGTCAGCTCCACTGACCTGCTGCAGCGGAAAGCTCCTTCCTGCAGGTTTTCCTGTCAGGCCTGCATGAATGTAGGTCTCCCTTACACATTCGAGGCATTCACTGCTGCCAGCCAAGTGCCAGGGGCTTCTTCCACATATCCTCCCTTTTTATTAATTTGAACCAGGGATTCCCTTAGGAGGACCTGATTGACCTGTATTCTGTGAATTTTTCTTGAGGTTATACTCCGAAAACATTTCACTATGACGATAAGCACTATGATTATTATGCAAAGAAGTCCCAGCAAAATGAGGTTAGAGGGAGTAATGAGGTTTCTTATCTTATTCCATGTCTGGGTGATAATGGAAGTGTCTGTTTGGTACACTCTGATTTTTGACAAATTATGTATTGTGTTTTCTATCTATAATGTTCTGTTAAGGTATTCCTGAGACCATTGAGTTTTTAAGTGTGCAGCCAATAATTCTCTAGCTTGGGTGGCATTTGTGGCAGGTACATCAGTAATGCAAACCTCTGTGATCTTTGGGGAAGTTGCACACCTGAGCTGTTGGGTTTTTAGCAAATAATCTATTTGATAACCCAGTATATCAATTTGAGATTGCAGGTTCAGTATGCCCTCATGAGTCATCTTTGAAAGGGATAAAAGCCCAGCCTGAATATCTGTAGTAGTTGAAATGGTCTCTTGTAAAGTCTTTGCGGTGGTTCCAGCCTGCGGCAAGGCAGCAGTTAAACGGGTAAGCTTGATGATGGAAAGGGCTCTGGAGACACTGACGTTCCAATGTCTCAGGGGCGTCTCCAACTTCTCAGACTCTGATGAGCTCCATTCCTTGATTTTACCAGATTCCATAGTTCTACACTAACTGCCTGTCTCTAATTTGGGCTTTATTCCCATTTTTCCCTTTTCTTTAAGAGTTCCTTACTGCTGTACGGAAAGGGGGCAACAACCGCTCTGGCTTCTTCAAGTTGGGAGGGGGCAGAGTGGGGCAAGCAGTTTGAAGTTCCTTTTTAGAAATCTGGTCAATCAAGGGATGCAGGGTAGAAGTCTGCTTGGGAAGAGCAGGTTGGAAAGTCATCTGGGGGGTGGGTGCTTCTATGAGAGAGAAACAAAAAGACATGAGTACTGAAATAAGATTAATATGGAGTAAATGCTGCAGCATCTGGAACATGTCAATGAATATCTTAAAGATGATAGAAGTTAATCTCTCACCAGGTGGAAGAACGGAGATGCTTCCATAACAAGGCCTTACAAAGGCTGGAGATGATAAGGCCTGTATTTGGGAACTTTAACATTGTCAGAGTTATCAGGAATGTAAACAGACATTTAATTTGTAATGTTAATCTGATTTTTGCAAAATAACCTTTTGTTGGTATAACCTGTGTTTAGTAGAGATCTCCATATTTCTGTTACTTAGGGTTAGATAATCATAGTAGCAAACATAGATTAAGCCTATCTGTGTAACTTAGAAAGATCTGTAGGCCTTAAACTGAAAAACATTTCTGATTCTGGCAGTTTCTCTTGGTAGTTATCAGGCACATCTGCCTCAGAATCCTTTTTTTTTTTTTTTTTTTTTTTTGTACCTTTTAATCTTTACTTAATCTAGAGGGCTAATACAGTGTATATCTTAAGTTACATTTAACTATTGTTTCTTTTAAATGTCCAAGAGTGGCTATGTTTTTGTTTTAACTGTTTTGCTAGGTGTCTAAGATCAAACTGGTCAAATTTATTTGTTCCTGTCTCTTAAGAGTCAGTTGAGTTCCCACAGGGATCACTCATGGGGGAACTTGAGAGCAGCTTCTTAGCTCCTTAGAGAAATTCTCTTGTTCCCTGGATTCATGGTGACTCTGAGGGCAAGAGCCAAATGCTGGTTTTTCTTGGCCCTCTTGTGTTAATCTTGATCTCCAAGTTTGATCTTAAACATCCAGCAAGCCAGTCCCACCAGTCATAAAGAGTACTGGCCTTTAACTTCAATGCTTATAACTTTATAGTTATTTACTCCTTTTTATTTAGTTAAAGTCTATATATGTTTTCTTCTCTGTTCTATAGGTGTTGGCGTGGTACCTCAAATTAATTTAGGTTGTTCTCAAAGCAATACTTATGCAAAGCATTGATCAGGCAGCAGTTATAGAATTAACAAGGAAAATACAAAATGGAATTAACAACAGTAAAACATGTCTAGTTTGTGTAATATCCATTTTAATCTTTGCCTGAGCTATATGTCATATCCCGTTTGAGATCACAGTAATTTTACCACACAAAACACAATCTTTTGAATATAGCTTCAAATGAACTGAAGTGTGGCCTATGTTGGAGACATTCTGACAATGTAGTAAGGTGGCAGACCAAGTTTTAGCTTAGGTAAGGTAGGGTCTTTTACAGATATAAAATAAAGCATTTTAATTCCAAAGTTGATTTTCATCTCTTTTGCCATAACCAGCATGGCCAAGCTTGTAGGTCTAATGAGGGGCAACGGAGAACTGGGAAATAAAGATTTACCAACAGAGATTCAGAAGATTAAGCTGAGATCAGATGGGACTCTGTTCTCTGATGGCGATGTACATCTAAAGAATTATGCTAACAATATTTACATTAGCAGGTTAAGGACCAAGTAACCATTAAGTTTTCTATATTCAGGAAGGTTACAGTTGCAAAGTGCAATGTTAGGGGCTCTGTATAGCTCTCAAGAAAGTCTATTGTTTAAAGTTACTATAAAGTGGGCAGGAACTGGAGGAATGGAACTGGTGTAATAATGCTGTTGTCCAGTAAAAGAACTTCTTTTTGCTTAGGAGCAGCATGCCTGACTTTAAAGTTAGGGTTGATAGGACTTTTGCATGGCATCTCCTTATGCAGGGCATGGCCACAATAGCTAGTCATCCTATGTCTTTGCATAGGAACATTCTTACAGCCATGAGGTTCCCAATCTTAAGTATTGTTGTTCTATCCTCTGTTGTCACCTTTTACACCCTTTACTAAATGTCACCTTATAAAGTTTGCATATATTGCTTTCAGAGTTTATATAAGCATTAGTTATCATTATATATCATTATGTCAAAAATATAAATTAAAGGCTGAGAGAACCTTTAACTTCTCTTTTGTGTGCCAAAGTAACAGAATGTTTTTATATTTTATAACATGAACTTCTAAATAGTTTAGGTTCTTTTCTTTCTTTAAAAATTATATGCTTTAAAATCTTACCTCAGTATAAAAAGACACCATATGCCTTATTGATAATATTATTTTAAGTGATATAAGTTAACCTGCAATAAATTTTTATTATTCTTATAAGGTTAAAATCACCATTACAGATAAACCTAGTCTGGAGAACAGCAATTTGTCAAACATATTATTTTAAACTTTCTGCTTAAAGGACTTGTACACCTGGAAAATATGAACATATTTAGCATACAAAGAAGAGTAATAACAATTATTTAGATGTTAACCAAATTTTGTTCTTAGGGAAAAATTAGCCTCTGTAACATAGTACAATACTTTAACAGTTGTTTGATCATAATTGTGTAATCCCCAATTTTAAGACCAATTGTTCTAAAGAATAAAATTTAATAGTCATAATATTAAGAGTAAATTAGTGTTCTTAAAGAAATCCTTGTCAATTTAACATATAGATTACACTTTGGTTTACATTAGCACATTAATATTTGACCTTTGGAGAAAACCTTAAATGGCTTTTAATCAATCATTTCACATATATATAACCAACTTAGTTACACACAAACTTGTTGAAATTTGGCCTTTACTTACACACAATATGATTCCATGTATCTCATCATAGTAAAACTTTCCAACCTAGAAACATTTTTTCTTTCTTCTACCAAATGTATTTCCATGCCTAAAACCTGTTATATTTTCCTTCCCATCTGCTGACATTGTTTATTCACATCTTGAAACCACCCTTATGAAATTTTTGAGTTAGAAAAATTACTCCATTTTAATAAGATGAAATATTTTATGTTATTTATAGTACTTAAATTAAAACAGCAGAAACTTTTGGATGCCTTTACACACAGAATTGATCTTGCTAGAATTTAAATTTTATAACCTTGTTATTAGTGATGACACGAAACAATTTTAAATCCTTATTATTATCAATTTGACAACACCAAGATGTTCAAGTATATGGTCCTGGAATTTAAGGAGTTAAGAGTATCAGATTTTACTTAACTTACCTTGTAAATTAATCCCTTATATATCAAATCCAATTTACTTATTTTTTCCTGTAAGAATCAAAATATTAGACAAGCACATTTATTCTCTCTTCCTTGTTGAAGAAAAATCCTAGAAACAAAAGACATTGGGCATTTCACAACAAACAGTAGTGTTATCACCTAGAAAAACCTGTGAGTGAAGTAATGTTAGGACATTTTATTTTTATTTGTCTACCCAATTCAAATTGAACCTTTTTAATTCACGTGAATAAAGATATGTGGATCCATTTTTTGTTTGTTTGTTTTTAATTTGTTTAATTTCTCTGAGCTCTCTTTATGCCAATTTGATATCATGTACAGGAGTTTGTGGACACACAATAGACAGACAACACAATATACACTTAAACAAAAATAAAACCTTGTAGCTTTTATCTCCATTGCAATGTAACAAACATTTAAAAATTACTGGAGTTGAAGAAAAATTAGGACTGCTAAAAAAATTCATGAGCTCATAAAATATAGACTTTAAGGAAAAAAGGAAAAAACAAAAGTCCTGGAAAAATAATACGCCATTGGCAGCATGAGAAAAAGTCTTAAACTCACAATTCCACGTTGCTCAATTGTAGACCTACTAATAGAATTTTGGAAAAGGAAATAACGATAAGGTTGAGTTCTGTGGCATTTAAATGAATGCACTCTTTGTGGGCTTTTGTAGCTACTGGGAAAACTCTTGGTATTTCAGCAGTGGTAGGGGGTTTGATCTGGCAACCTCTGAGAGAGGAAAACAAGGACTCTACTGATTGAGCTATTTAGGGTGGAGCCACAAGGGTGCCAAATCTTAGTCACTAGAGTATTAGGGACTGAGGAGAATATTCCACAGAAGGCTACCATTAAATGGTGCTCTGACCCCAGTGGAAAGGCCCTGCTAAGACATGGCACCTGCCACAATATTTCCTTTGTTAAGTCCAAATTTTCCTGTGGTGTCCATGGGGGAGGGGAAGACACTGTGGGATGAGCCTATTTCCCCTGGGGTTTGTCGTGCCAAACTTAGGAGTGGCTGTTGCTTTGCGCTCGCCACTGCAGGGCTTGCCTCCTTGGTGTTCCATTCTCCTCTACACCCCACCAGTGGGGAGCAAAGCTCCACCAGCGCAGATTGCATACTTGCTGCACTCTGGCAGCTGGGGTTGCAGTGGTGGGTGACCTGGCTACGCAGCCTGGGTTAGCGCTGAGATTGGGTAGGTCATGGGCAAGTATGTGCCTTTGTCCTCGCCGCCACCGAGTGTGCACGGCGAGGCTGCTTGGGCTGGCCTGCTTTGTTGGGAGCCTATGAGCCAAAGGAGAAATGGTGCAGCTTCACATTTTTCCCCTGGAGAGTACCTGAGGAGTGAATCTGGAAAGTACATAGCTCCTCCTGCCAGGAGGTGCCAGAGGAGTTAAAGGGACAGGTATCGAATTGGGGTTTGAGAAGTTCCTGTACCTATGTGCCCACAGTTAGTGTCTCAGTCAAATTTGGGGGAGAAAAGACTGTGTAGTGGAATTACTGCTTCTTAAAACTTTATCTCCTCAGCTTTTTTTTTTTTTTTCCTATTTCCCTTTGTGATGGGAAAAACTCTGTGGTCGTGTGTGTGCCGAGCTGGCTGAAGTGAAGTTAAGTCTGCATGCTGTATGGTGAGCCCTCCTGGGAGCTAGGGAATTCAAAGGGGAGAGCCGGAAGTTTTGCGTTTGTTTACCTCCGGATGGTACTGGAGCCCTGAGGTTTTCTTTGTAGCACTCCCGCTGGAATAAGAAAACTTGCAGGGAGGGGGTGGCTGTCGCATAATGTCCCAGCAACTCTGTAAGGTGATGGGAAGTATTTGTTTGGTTTCCCTGCATGGAACTGCTTGTAGAGGCATCTAACTTGCAATCAGGGGGTTTATCTTTTATTTGTGTCCTACCGGTGAGGAAAATCATTGGTTCCCAAAATTGATTGAGATCCTGCTGAGACCAGTGGCTTTCAAAGCTGCAAGGTGCAGCACAGTGGGTGGGGGGGAGATTACCCATGGTTAGGGAGTGAAATTAAAAGGCAAAGCAATGTGAGAGGAAGTCCTATTTGTGAAATCAGGGGCCTCAAGTACCCTCTCCAGTATAAAGAGGGTGATTCTTAAATAACCTCCTATAAGGATCCCAATGCCTAGTATGGGGGCCCAAGACACAGACACAGAAGTCCCTAACTGAGACATACGAAAGGATTGTGCTGGATCAGATGTGTTGCACTTTGTGGGGGACTTCTGTGATTGGTTAGATCACAGCCATATGCCCACACTGTGTCTCCAGAAACGATTATCCCTCAGGGGGAGGGAAAATTGGGGTTCTGAACTCTAGGCTGATCAGGCCCTTATGTGAGTTCTCCGGGAGGAACCCAAAGGAAAGGGGGAAGAGCCGCTGGAGCTTGGACACCTAGAAAGAGGTCCAGAGGGCAAGCATGTGCCTATGCCTTTAAGGAACTCAGGGAAGACAAGACAAACAAAGGAAAAGGGGAAGAGGGAGTTCAGCACTCACCTAACTGAACTGTAAGCATACTTAGTGAAAAAGGGGCCATTACCAAATTACACCACCCAGAGACAGAAAGAGAAAACACATGAAAGGCCTTTACCAAATCTGGGGGACCCTCGCAAAGTCCCAATGTGGCGTGAGTGATCCAGAGAAGTCCCACGTTGGGCACCACTAATGGAGTTCTTCCACCTTGGCTTCCCTCAGTCGCAGGGGTAACAGCGCAGTGCCAGTGCCAGGTACCCGGAACTGGTGAATAAACAAGAGTTGCGAGCTCTTTGTTAGTTCATTTATTTAGGGAATGTTTCATCCTTAAGTAGATAGTTACAGTTTAGTACTTGTTTACACTCGTGCTAATCAGGGTTTGGAACGGTGCCCAATCAGGTAACATCCAGGTATGCAAAGTATGGACTTACCTCATCCAATCACGTCCAATTCCACTAATGTCTACCTGTGTCTTTACTCGGGGTCCAATCTGGACCCCCTAAGGTTACCCTGGCAACAGGTATGCTAATTATGGGGAAGTGGTCAGCTCCACTGACCTGCTGCAGCGGAAAGCTCCTTCCTGCAGGTGTTCCTGTCAGGCCTGCATGAATGTAGGTCTCCCTTACACATTCGAGGCATTCACTGCTGCCAGCCAAGTGCCAGGGGCTTCTCCCACAAGGATTGATTATGGATGTGTTTGTTAGAGACATCTGATTGATTTAGAGAGTTAAAATGCTAACTGTTAAATATAACATCGAGTACTTTTTTTTTTTTTTTTTTTTTTTTTTTTTTGGTACTGGGGATTAAACCCAGGGGCACTCCACCACTGAGCCACATCCCCAGCCCTATTTTGTATTTTATTTAGAGACAGGGTCTCACTGAGTTGCTTAGGACCTCACTAAGTTGCTGAGCCTGGCTTTGAACATGAGATCCTCCTGCCTCAGCCTCCCAAAGTGCTGTGATTACAGGTGTGCATCACCACGCCTGGCGACATTAAGTACTCTTAACTCCTTAAATTCCATAGGGTAACATACTTAAAGCATTTTTTGTGTTTTCATAAATTGGTAAATAAAGGGAGGGTTTAAATTACTTTATGTTATCACTAAAAACAAGGTTACTAAAAGTCTCAACAGGTATTATTCTATATAAAGGGTCTAAAGGTTTCAACTATATTTCAAATAGAGTTCTATAAATAACATAAAGTGTTTTATCTTGTTAAAATAGAGTAATTTATCTAAATTCAGAAATTTACAAAGGTTGTTTCAGAAGTATAAAAAAAGGGAATCAACAAATTTAAAAAAATTAAAAGGTTCCAGGTGTAAAAATATATTTAGTAAAAATGTTTTTAGGTAAAAAAGTCTTTATGTGATAAAATAAAGCAGAAATACATCTAAGTAAACAACAAGCAGCTCTAATTAAGAGATTTTAAAAAGTAAATTAAGGGTAAATTTTAAAAGGTTTATGTATATATATAAGTAACAGAACAGTTAAAACTATTTAAGGTTTTTTCCCCTACAGTCAAATATTAATGTACTGATATAAACCAAAATTCAGTCTATATACTAAAATAACCAATAGTTCTTAAAACATTAATTTACTCTGAAAATTATGTTCATTAAGTTTTATTCTCTAGAATAACTAATCTTAAAATTGGGGATTTATACAACTCTGGTTAAACAACAACTGTAATTTTAAAATATTGCACTCTATTACAAATTTCCTTTAAAGCTAAACTTGGTTAATATAAAAACATCAGTATGGCATACTAAATGTGTTCGTATCTTCCAGGTATACAAGTTTTTAAAGCAGAAAATTTATCAAACTGCTGTTCTCCAAAGTAAACTTATCTATAAAGCTAATTTTAAACTTACAAAAATAGTGAATTTTATTGGGGATTTATTTATATCATTTAATGTTCTGTAACTGGACCTGAACCTTATGTTACCTTCTACACTGGAATAAAAATGTAAATGTATTTCTAAAAGATAATAAGAGCCTGATCTGTTTTAAGGTTGATATTATGAAACAGGAAAACACTTTGCCACTTTACTACACAAAAGGAAAGTTAAAAATTCTCTCAGCTTTCTTTGATTCATGTTTTAGATGTAATATCATATTGTGCTAACATTCATATGGACTTAGGAAACAGTATATGTAAACTTTATGAAATGACCTTTTAAAAAGAGGTAAAGATCAACTTCAGAACTAGACCACTTTACCTAAGATTTATGAAGACTCCCGCCTTACCTGCGATAAGGCTGTGCCTCCCACCTTACTCCATGTTACAATGGCTCCAAAATAAGCCAGACTTCAGCTGATTTAAAGTTATATTCAAAAGATTTTTTTGTTGTAAAAGTACTGTGATCTCAAACAGGAGATATAATATATAGCTCAGCCAAAATTTAAGATAGTTATTACACAACTAAATATGTTTTTACCATTGTTAATTCCATTTTGTATTTTCCTTGTAAACTCTGTAACTGTTGACTGATTAATGTTTTGCAGAGGTCCTGCTTCAAGAACAAACAAATTAATTTGAGATAATAAACCAACACCTATAGGACAGATTATATAGACTCCAATTAAATAAAAGTGGGTAAGTAAATAACTGTAAAGTCATAGACAGTAAAGTTAAAGTCCAGTACTCTTACTGTATGACTGGTGAGACTGACTTACTGGATGTTTAAGATCAAAACTTAAAGATTAAGATGAAAACAAAGGGGCCAAAAAAAAAACCAATATTTGGCTCTTGTCCTCAGAGTTAGCCTGAACCCAGGAAACAGGAGAACTTCTCTAAGGAGCTTTGCAACTCTGGGCCACACCTCCCAATCAGGGAGATTGATGAGACCACTAGAGGATGAAAAGCCAATCAGTGCAGCTGCTGCAGAGGAGGGTCATTGGAAAAGGGAGACATCCCTGATGCTTCCAAGGGAAGCCATCTCATCAAGGAGACCCTACCTAGCAAATGGCACTAAAGAAGCTAAGAAGCTGCTCTCGATTTCCCCATGAGTGACCCCTGTGGGAACTCAGCTGACTCTTAACAACAGATAGGAACAAGGTCTATTTGACCAACTTGATCTTAAACAACTAGCAAAAATAGTTAAAACAAAACACAGCCATTCCTGTACATTTTAAAAATAAAAAAATAGTTATTTTAATGTAACTTCAGATATACACTTGTGTTAGTCCCACTAAAATAAGTAAAACTGGAGGTGACAAAAAACATTCTTAGACAAAAATGCCTGATAACTATCAAAATAAACTGCCAGAGTTATAAGTTTTTAATCAGTTTAAGGCCTACAGATCTTCCTAACCTCCTATACAGGTAGGCTTAATCAATGTTTGCTAGTATGATTCTCTAGCCCTAAGTAACAAAAATGAAGGGATCCCTACTAAACACAGAGGTCATGTCCATAAAAAAAAATTTTACAAAAATCAGATGACGTTAGGTAACTTAACTAAATGTTGTGTTTACCTTCCTGATAACTCCAACAGTGTTAAAAGATTTACAAATAAAGGCTTTATCCTCTCCAGGCTTGTTAAGCCATGTTAGGCCTGATTATGGGAACAACATCTCAGCTCTTCCACCCCCTGGAAAGAGATTATTAATTTCTATCATCTTCATGATATTCATTGACATGTTTCAGATGCTATTTATTTGATACTTATGTTTTCTTTTTTCTTTCATAGAACCAGACTTTTATCCCTAGATAGACCCAAATTCTAAAAGGGGACTGCAAACTGCTTGCCCCACCCCATGTCGCCCCTTCTCAGCTTGAAGCAGCAAGAGCAGTCATCACCCTTTTTCCCTACAGCAGTAAGAAGTCCCTGAAATTAAAAGGGTAATAAAAAATTAAAAAGACAGTCAACATAGATAGGTAATTGGGTTGAATCACAAAAATAAAGGCCAGTTTGGGTCCCGAAAGTTGGAGGCAAACACCCTCTGAGAAATTAAAATGTTAATGCTTCCAGAGCCCTTCTTCCACCCTTACCAAGATAACCTGCTCCTCTTCCAACCAGTTGTTAAGTCTCTCCAACAGGTTCAACTTATGAGAGAACCAGCCCCAAGAGACCACTGATTTCCAACACCCATTCCAACCAGAAGACTACATCTACGTCAAATGGTTCCAGAAAGAAGGACTGAGGTCCTGCTGAAATGGAGGGGAACTCACTTACAACATGGATTCATCACATCTGAGTCAAGACAACAGAAAAATGGGCAGCCCTCAGAGACCCCAACCACCCTAAAGATAAGACTGAAAACTGTTAATCATGTCTTTTTCTCCTGCTTGGACTACCTCAGGAGTAACTCCATGCCTGGCCCTTTAACTTTTTGAGATTACCAAATGGAATGAATTCTGTGTTACTGTTCAGGTCATTCCCCAAGTGTGCTATTATGATGGGGAGGGGGAAAGGGGCTAATATATAAACAAGTGGCCCCTGTCTTAATTCCCCTTCTAATGGAAATAAGCATAACTGGCTCCACAGCTGTAGGGACCACTGCCCTCATTTCAAAACTAGACAAATATATCTGGACTTACATGAATTTAAAAAACTCTGTAAGCCACTTAAAAAATTCCTTTGATTCTCTTGCTGAAGTAATTTTACAAAACAAAAGGTTAAATTTGCAGTTTTAAAACAAGGAGGATTATATATGGCTTTAGAGGAGAACTATTATTTCTATACTAACCACTCAGGTATCTTTCATGATAGTTTATCTTTGATTAAAAAAGACTCAAAAAAGGAAGAAAAAACTGAAAGCCTGAGGCAAATTGATACCAAAATCTATTCTCTTTGTCCCCTGGTTAATTACTTTAATAACCACAATGGCGGGACCTCTCGTTCTAATTATGTTGAGACTTTTAATTGGGCCATGTATGATAAGCTGTTTAACTAAATATATTAGATAAAATCCAATCTGTTAAGCTAATGGTGTTACACACCCACTACAATCACCTATAATCAATGATTTGATTATGTACATAAAACAAGTGGGGAATGTGATAGGCTGACAGATGTCACTCCATAGAAATGTCTATGGAGTCAGGCTACGTGGGCAATGACTAAGCATTTTTCTCTGAGACTCCATGGTATGTAGGAAATGAGCTTCTCCCATGGGAACGCCCCACCTCTGTACCCATCAACAGTCGCTTAGCTTCTCCCATGGAAACACTCCGCCTCAGTCACTTAGCATAACATGTTTAACAATGCAAAATGGCAATTTTTATATGATGAAAAATTATTCTCTTTTGATTCCTATGTTAGTAACTATTCTTTGGTTTATATCTAGGTAAGGATCATTTTGACTCACTTCCCCCTCTGCTGATGATTTCATGATGTAAGTTTGTAATTTTGAATCATAGCAACAAACACTTATGATTGATGTGATTTTTGGTATAAGAACCCCTGCAACCCTACGGTCGGGGCTGTTCTCCCAATAGCCATTTTTGGGGCATTGTGTGAGACAGTCAGCTGGCTGGCTTAATAAAGACTCTCAAATTTGGACTTCTCAGTGGACTTCTCTGTTCTTAAGTTGTACCCCATAAAAGTGATTAAGTCTCACTTAACCCTATAAAAAGCAGACCTGTGGTAACCAGGTGCCATTTTCCTCCTGAAAATGTGCTCCTCTGCTGTTTAATAAAGCATCATCACTGGTCCTTCAAGGTCTGTCTCCATTTCTTTTACTTTTGCTTTCATTTCTCAAAAATAAGAAAATAAAATAAAAAGGGCTGGGGGTGTTGCTCAGTGGTTAAGCCCCCCTGAGTTCAATCCCTGGTACTGAAAGAAAATGAAGGCAAAGGTGAAGAAGCAGCAGCACAGGTCTCCTCTCTTTCTCTCTCTTTCTCTCTCTCTCTCTCAAAGGGAGAAAAAAATACAATAAAAAAACTTAGATGAAACTCCACTGTCAGGAAAGGCACATAAAACAATTTGTAAAATCAAACAACATGGGTGGACAAAAGAAAATGAAACGTGACAAATCACTGGAAATGCTCAAGTTGTACATTGGGTCAAGGTCAGGAGCTGCAGCCCTGGTATCCCAAGAGGTGGCTGTGTAGAACCAGGTTCAAAGCCAACAACCCAAACCCCTAGAGTGACTGACTTTGATGACTCAGTCTGAGGTACAGACTGCCGGTGACTCATATCCTATGATATGCAACCAACAGCAAGGCAGGCCTGGGGGAGGAGGGCGGTTCTGCAGGGCCTGAGAACACAGGACTGACAACAAAGCTGCCGAAGGAATGCAGCCACAGGAATGAATGGCTATGTCACTCACCAGCCAAAGGGCAGGCTTTTCTCACTGCCCCAGCGCTGACCCTAGGAAGGCTCCAGAGAGCTGCAGACCCCACCCTGCCCACCCAGGTGTGCAGAGGCTGCCTTGACAATCAATCCCTTGCTCTGCATCTGCCTGGGAGAGGCTTCAGCTCCTAGTCTCAGACCCTGATGACTTGAAATTGACCCCACCCATCAGGATATCTTCCTATAAATATCCCAGTGAAAGAGTTGACATAGGAATGGCATAATATAAAGTGGAAATCAGCAAAAACTTGAAATTAAAGCGGTGGGGTGTATCTCAGTGGTAAAATGCAGACTAGCATGCCTGAGGGCCTGGGGTCCAACCCAAGCACCAAAAGCAAAAAGAAAGGGAGGGAGAGAGGGTAAGAGAGAAAAAAAGGAGGGAGGGAGGAAGAAAGAAAAAAAGAAAAAACTGTAATGCAAATTTCAAATATTTCCTATCAATTCACAATTTGAGATTTGAGATTGGGAGCTGGAAAGTAACTGAATACGAAAGCCTCCTCCATGTGCATTGGGGGACAGAGGAAGGGACAAATATTACTCTGTTATGTGGATAAACATACACATGTTCTTTAAATAAACAACATCTGAGCCAGGCGTGGTGGTGCACGCCTGTAATCCAAGCGACTTGGGAGGCTGAGTCAGGAGGATCGCAAGTTCAACACCAGCCTCAGCAACTTATCGAGGCCCTAAGCAACTTGGTGAGACCCTGTCTCTAAATAAAATACAAAATAGGGCTGGGGATGTGGCTCAGTGGCCAAGTGTCCCTGAGTTCAATCCCTGGTTCCAAAAATAAATAAATAAATAAATAAATAAATAAAAACAACATCTGAGGCAGGAGGATCACAAGCTCCAGGCCAGCCTTAGCAACTTTAGCAAGGTCGTAAGCAAATTAGAGAGACCCTGTCTCAAAATAAAACATAAAAAGGGCTAGGATGAGGCTCAGTGGCATCTCTGGGTTCACTACCTGGTATGAGAGAGAGAGAGAGAGAGAGAGGGAGCGTCTTATCTCTGTTGCTCTTTTTTGCCTCCGACACTGACATTCACTGACATCCCAGGGGTCGGGATGTAGGTATCTTTGGGGGAACCGCTTTTCAGCCTACCACAGCCTTTTGAAGATACAATAAATACAACAGTCCTAATGTATTGGAAGTGAAGCCAGACTTAACAGGCAGTTAGTGTAGAAATCAGGGAATCTGGTCAAATTGAGGAATGAAGTCTGGGAAGTTGGAGACGCCCCTGGGAGACTGGAATGTCCTTGCCTCCAGAGCCCTCTGATCACCAAGGTTACCTGCTCAACTGCCCCTCCCCAAAAGCTGCAGGCAGGGAGTTGCTAATTAATGCCTCCAGGTCCCACCTGAATCTCCATGTGGCCCTTCCCCCTGCCATTCCCACCTCACCTTTTTGCTGTGTCACCACCGCCATATGGACAGGAAGGAGAGATAAAGGTCAGAGGAAGGGGCAGAACAAAAGAAGACCCTAACCCTATAAAAGATGGAGGGTGCGCTCACTTCTTGGGGATTCCAGAACATCAGCCATGGCCCCCCTTCTCCCACTCCGGAGTTTGTATTACTACTTTTAAATAAAATCTGCTTAACATGCTTGCCTTGGCGTGCTTCTCTGGGGTTATACTTCACCACCGGAGGAAGCAGAACTCGTCACCCATATGCGACGGTATCAGAAGGTTGAAACAGAAAAATAGTAAAAAAAAAAAAATGATAATAATCTAATTTACAGAGTTTTGAAGGGCAAAAGAATTTGGCAAGAGAGTTGATCTTAAGGGGGGACAGTTCCAGTGACGCACCAAGACCCTCACATACGTGGTCTCTTTCTGCATCTTCTCTGCCTTCTGAAGTGCTGATCACACTAATTTTGGCTTCCATTATGGTTGAAAACAGGTCTCCAGATGCTTCCATGGTTGCAGGCTTCCTCCAAGGGTGCTTCCTCCCATGTCCTCCTCCTCTGCTCCACAACTGCCAGAATGAGCTCTCAAAAATGAAAGGTGAACCAGGCGCCGGTGGTGCACGCCTGTAATCCCAGTGGCTCCGCAGGCTGAGGAGGCTGAGGCAGCAGATCACAAGTTCAAACTCAGTCTCAGCAACTTAGCGGGACCCTGTCTCAAAACACAAAAAGGGCTTGGGATGTAGCTCAGTGGTTAAGCATCCCTGGTACAAAAAAGAAAAAAAAAAAACAGCAAAGTGAATCACACCACTTCCTGAAATGCCCTTCCATGGCTCCCCGGGGCCCACAGCATGAAGTCCAGACCCTTATAATGCCCAACAAGCCCAGGGGTGGTCTGGTCCTGCTGTCCTGGCCAGCCTCCTGGCTCCCCATGCACCCCTGCCCTTTGCATCCCGGCATCACCAACCTTCCTACCTTCCTTCCAGACACCCCTGCCTCTTCTCTCCTCCATGTCTTGGCTCACACTGGGGCATCTGCTGGAGCTCCCTCCTCTCCTCCTCGGGTTCCTGGTACCTACAGGGTCAGACAGTTCTGAGGGATTGAAATACTGTGACTCTGGACATCAGCATAACTCTCCACTCTTGTCTTTCAGACTACCATTGTTACTACTGTTGATAGGAGCAGACTACTCTCCAGGAGAGGAGGACCCTCAGGAACATCACTGAACGGCCCCCCAGCAAGGCTGAGGCTGTTCTCTGGAAACCTCAGGTGTTGGACAGAGCCTGCAAGGGAGGACAAGTGACGACTGCGCGCTCTGGCGGTGGAAGGAGGGAACTGCTGGGACCCACGTGGCGTTAGAGCCAAGACCAAGCCTAGGGTTAGAATTGATACTGGATAAAGTATGGCATTTGCAGGTAAATGGACAATGTTGGAGACTGTCATGCTAAGTGAGGTTAGCCAATCCCTAAAATCCAAAGGCCGAATGATCTCTCGGATAAGTGAATGATGATGCATAATGCGGGGTGGAAGGGAGTCAAGAATGGAGGAAGGGTAGAGAGCATAGAGGGAAGGGAGGGGTGAGGTGGGGGGGGTAAGAATAATAACAGAATGAGACAGACATCATTGCCCTGTGTACATGTCTGAATGCACAGATGGTGTGATTCTACTTTGTGTACAACCAGAGAAACAACAGCTGTACTCCATTTGTGTACAATGAATCAAAATAAATAAATTTTAAAAAAACTACAGACTGACGTAATTGATGAACACATGTAAAAATCCTCAATAAAATATTACCAAATTAATTTCAACAACACACACAAAAAAGAATTGATACTGGATGATCCCTCGGAGCTTGTCACCTGCCAGGTACCATGCTAATCGCGTCATCCACGTGAAATATGATATATTTGGCTCTTTTTAAAGTTACTAGGTTTTTTCATTTATTGCCTGTCTTCCCCACTAGTACCTGTGAACACAGAAATTTCTGTGCACATCCCCAGCACCTACAACAGGTAGGTGGAGCACACAGTAGGTGCTCAGTAAATAACATGGAATGGAATAGAATTCACTTCAATTCTTCCCTTTGATTCAAACCTGAGTCTCTTCCCTCAGGGCAAGGAGTCCTTATGAGCAAGCAGGTGTGCCAGTCCTGGTTTCTGGATCTCCAGATCATGGAATTTCCCATACAGGAGCCCCAAGCCTCCTTTCAGAACCTGCACAAGCCTCTTCCCAAAATCCACGATGCAAGAGGGTCAGGTGTGGCTCCTAAATCCAAGGGCACCTGTCTCTGGGGCAATGCCCAGAGCTGGGGCAAGTAGGTGCTGTGCCCAGGAGCCCCCCATGTTGGGGAAGAAGGTCAAGGATTTAGGAAAGAAGAGAACTGTAAGTTGGAGCCAGTGTGCTGCCTCTGGGCAAAATTTTAAGTTGTCCAAGAATTCTAAAGGCCAACTAGTTCCTCTAGCCTCTGGCTCTTCTAAAGAAATTAAAAGGGCGCTGCCTGCAGGGTGGGAACTCAGAGCACCTTGTGAGAGGTTACCTGAGTTAGTTCAGGTAAGGACAGGTAGAAGGGCAGTTCCTTCCCTCAATGAAGAGGAAGAAAGAAACGGTGTTTTTCATCTGTGTTCCCACATTGCTGGGAAAAGAGCTGACAGATGGTGGCCAGGTGATTCAACAGAAGCTCCCGGCCTCCCTCCTCCTACCCCAACTCCCCAGAGTGAGCATGGGCTTCAGCAGAAAAAGAAATCCATTCAGAAACTCTACTGCTCACGCTCGTTGGGTGTGGGCTGTTGCCTGACATCTGTCTCTTCATTTTGTCTTTCTGAAGGTGTTTCGTGCCAGGCGTAGATCAGATGTCGTTTAGCCGCTGTTAGCTTGTGTAAGTTTCTCCGCGTGAAGCGATTGCATGTGTTCTCTCCTCTGTACTCTTGTCCAGGAGCCCACAGATGAGGGGCAGCCTGACGCCGGCAACAACCCTGTGGGGAGGGACTATCACCAAGTCCCAATACACAGATGGAGAAACTGAGAATGGATCAGTGTGTATTTCACCTGCACCGATCACCACCTAGGATATCCGCTAGGGACCAGGATACAATGGTGAGGGGGAAATGGCAGTTCCTTCCTTGTCTTTAAGTGGGACAGTGATCCATCCGGGACTATCTGAGACAGTCTTGCCTGTGCCTGTTGGCCCGGAATAGATATTCATAGCTGCCTCCTTTGCTCTTAAGTGTTGGCGTTTGGACGATGAATTAAATGATGACCCTACTTATAGACGTTATTATAAACTAGAAAGAAGAAGGCCAAAGAAGAAAACAGGCAAATAAAAAGCTGCAGCTGTAATAAATACGAAAGAGAGCAAACGGTTGGAGGAAGCAGAGGGATTTTTCTCCTACTCTGACATACTGGAAAGGAGAACGTACCCTTGAGGGGACAACATGGAAGGAACATAGGTGACAACTGGGGTCAGGGAGGAGGAGGAGGATAGCAGTCCAGGCTTAGGGACATCAGAGAAAAAAAATCAAGATGCCACCTTGTAGTTAAATGCCATCTTCATTTAATCCTACTTCTACATTTTTGATACAATGAAGAAAACAAATGTTTTTACTAACTACAGGAGAATCTGAGTTTTCACACAAGCTAAATTAATGATGGCATATTAAATAATGGCAGCAAGTGAGTTAAATATTTTAAAATTCAACTTTTCAAAACATACAGGAAGTAAAACTAATTTCCTCTTATCGAAAAAGTACACAAGTAATATAGACTCAGGAATAAAAGCAAAATATAACAATTACCCATTGAAGCCGCAGTAAATGTCCATAAGGCATGCTTCCTTTTAGGCTGACAAAATACAGAATAAATAAAACTCAAACAAGGGAAGACTTCACCCCACCTGGCTAATATTTATGTTCTGAGGACCTATGAGGAATCTGATAATCAAATGTCCCTGTCTTTTTACAAACAGCTTGCTCAGTGTTTCATAATCTTAAAGCCAAGGTACAAAGTTCCTGATTTCTCAAATTTCCCCTATTTAGAATTTGTACAGGGTATGTAAAAAGTCCCCCATAGATAGGTACATGTCATGTCCAACATGGAAAAACCTGCAGTTCCAGCGAGGGGTGATGGGGGATTAGAAAAATTAACATTCACAAATGTAAATTTTGAAGATAAATTGCTAGGATCAGGTGGAGCTCTGCTCTCTGATGGAGAAGCAGAAGTAAAGAGTTACACCAGCAGTCTACATTTATATATGTCTCATTATCAGATTAAAGACTATGTAACCATTATTCTTTGTATTCAGGAAAGTCACAGAAACTAGAACATCTATGTAGCTTTTCCACAGGTGCAATCCCCAGTTGCAAAGTGCAATGCTAGGAGATTTGTGTAGCTCTCAAGAAAGTCCATTGTTAAAAGTTCTTGTAAAGTGGGCAGGAATGGGAGAAGCAGAGCTGGTGAAACACTGTGGTTGTCTAGCATAAGAGTTCCTTCCTTCCCAGGAGCTGTGTGCCTGAGATCAAGGTCAGGGCTGATAGGACTCTTGCACAGAGCCTCCTCATGCAGGGCATTGCTACAGTAGCCAAGCATCCTGCACAGAAGCATTCCCAGGCACCAGGCATGCCACAGCCATGAGGTAATCAGAGACCCCCGATCTCAGTCACTGCTCTCCCATCCTCTGTCACCACTCTCCACAGATACAGGGTATCACACAGATACATGATCAAAAGCAGCAAGGACAGGGTGGCTGGGGGTCTCAGACACAGCTGTGGTCTCAGACACAGCTGTCAGACATGGTGAGGAGCTTGGGGTTTATCCTAGAGATATGAGAAACCACAAGAAAATGTGAGGTCATTCTGAGGATGACCTTCAGAAAAGACCTGATCAGATCTGAGCTTTGGCCTCACAGGGTATGAGTGCATGCTAGGAGACCACTAAGGGGCAGGGAGAGAAATCCAAGTGAGAGGAGATGGTGACTGGACAGAGTGGAGGAAGTGTAATATACAGAAGCAGCTCAATGCCTAGGATATTTAGGAGGTAACAGCAACATGACTTAGGGTGGAGTGTGTATTCATTCAATCATCCAGTAACTATTTATTGAGCACCTGCTATGTGCAGGGCATTGTTTTGGGTGATAGATACAATAGGAGAAGGAACAGGGGATGATCAAGGAAGGTGCTCAGATTTATGGCTTCTGTAACAGTCAGATGGTGATATCCTCCCCTTGTACAGGGACCCCTGAAAAAGAACTAACTAGAAGGAGAAAATCACCAGTCATCTTCTGCTGAAGGTACCTGTGGGATGTCAAGTAGTCAGGTGGATATACAGATCCAGAACTCAGCAGAAGCTAGACATAAAAATCTCAGAGTTGCAAGGCATGATGGCACGTGCCTGTCATCCCAGTGGCTCAGGAGGCTGAGACACGATGATCTCAAGTCCAAGACCAGCCTCAACAGCTTAGTGAGACCCTCAGCAACTTAGTGAGACCCTATCTCAAAAAAAAAAAAAGGCTTAGGATATGGCTCAATGGTAAAGCACCCCTGGGTTAAATCTCCCAGTACCAAAAAATTAAAAATAAATAAAATAAAATAAATCTCAGAGTCATCGGCATCTCAGTGGTAGCTGAAGTCAGAATGTAGATAAGATCACCCTGCAGCAGCAGGAGAGTATATGATCTGGGCAGAAGAATGAAAAAAAAAAAAAAGACCAGCCCCAGAAGCAGAAGGAAAACCAAGACAGTCTTGAGTCACAGAAGCCAAGAGAAGTGAACATTTCAAGGAGGAAGTGGGTCAACCACATGAAATGTTGCCCAAGGTCGTTCAGCTAATAAGTGGTAGGAATGAAATTTAAAACCAGGTCTAGCTATACAATAAATGATGCTGGAGTCAATGGTCAGTCATTTAGAAACAAAGTTAGACCCCTACCTCACGCCACATAGAAATGTAAATGAGAGCAAAGTTCTAAAAGTAAAACAGAATAACAATATTTTTAAAAACTAAAAAGGTTTTATAATCTTGGTGTGAAAAGATCTTCTTAAGGCAAGACAGGAAACTCAGAAATCATAAAAGAAATTTGACTTTTAAAACAGATTGGAGGGCTGGGTGATATAGCTCAGTTGGTAGAGTGCTTGCCTCACAAGTACAAGGCCCTGGGTTCAATCCCCAACACCGCAAAAAAAATAAAAACAAAATAAAATAAAATAAAGATTGGAGGGAAAGATCTGACAGACAATCCAACAGGAAAATGATTAAGAGATGAATGGATAGTTCACAATACATGAATGCAAACAGCCATAAATGTATTAAAAAGACAAATACCTCTCTAATGCTGAAGAAAATGCAAATAAACAATGAGATTTCATTCCCTGGATTGGTAAAGCATGTATAAACTCTTTACATTGCTGGGGGCAGGGAGAATACAAAACCCGTTTGGGGTTGGCATTTGGCAGTATCAATAAAAATGTTAAATGTGTTCTGTTTGTTGATTTAGGTGCTCAAACACGGGGGGGATTCACTTTGTGAAAATTAATTGACCTCTGCAATCTATTAATTCTATTGTCTATAAACTCTATTAAATCTGTAGAAAGTGCATTTATACACTTGTCCATTGGTACATTATTCTTTATTGCTTCTTTTTTTGGAGGGAGGGGGTACCAGGGATTGAATTCAGGGGCACTCCACCATTGAGCCACATCCCCAACCATATTTTGTATTTTATTTAGAGACAGGGTCTCACTGAGTTGCTTAGTGCCTCGCTTTTGTTGAGGTTGCCTTTGAACTTGAGATCCTCCTGCCTCAGCCTCCCGAGAAGCTAGGATTACAGGCATGCGCCACTGCACCCAGCTCTTTATTGCTTCTAAAAAGAACTGATACACATAAAACACACTTTCCTAACAGCTCAATAATCTTAGTTATGGGATTCTTTGTTTAACAAATTGATAACAAAAAGACAACCAGCATCTGCATATCAGAGTTACTTTATATCAGGTAGAGAGGAATGAAGGGAAGAGAAGGGAAGGGGTATGGGGGTGGGAGGGATAGCAGGGTGAAACATACATTATGAGTTCATGTACATACATGACTGCATGACCAATGTGATCCTACAATATGTACAATCATAAAAATGAGAAATTACACTCCATTCATGTATGATTTATCAAAATCTATAAACGCATTCTGTCATGTACAACTAATTAGAACAAATAAAAATTTTTTTAAAAAGACAACCAGGTATTTTTTCATGGGCAATGGATACAAACAGGTAATTGACAGAAGGGCAAATCCAAAAGGACAGCACACAGGAAACTACTCAATCTCCTGAGTGGTCACAAAAATGTCAGTTGAAGTTCCACGGAGATATCACTTTGTATCCATAAATTTAAGAAATGATAGCATCCACTTCCAGGGTGGGGGTAAGAAGGCACCGATAGATCAGTGGTGGAAATGTGAATTGTTAATAGCCTTTTGGGGAAAGCAATGTGTTAAAATCTATCAAATATGTACTTTTTGAAAAAATAGTTTTAGTTGTAGGTGGACCCAATACCTTTATTTTATTTTTTATGTGGTGCTGAGGATCGAGGCCAGGGCCTCATGCATGCTAGGCGAGCGCTCTACCACTGAGCCACAACCCCAGTCCCTCAAATATGTACTTTTGACTTAAAAAGTCTTTATAAATGTTCCAGTATACAGGGACACTTCATGCAACACAGGTAGGAAGAGGACCAGAAAGCCTTCCAAAAAAGTCTGTCAGCAATGCTGGACTTTCACTAAGAAATACTGTGCAGCTGTAGGAGGAATCCATGAGCAATGGCTGCTTTGCCCTCGAGAGATACACACTGAATACCAGGTGACAAAAGGTAAACTGAGGCTGGCCGTGGTGTCACATGCCTATCTTCCCAACGACTGCGGAAGCTGAGGCAGGAGGATCACAAGTTTGACACCAGCCTCAACAACTTAGCCTGACCCTTTTTAATTTAATAAAAATTTTCAATTGTAATTTAATAAAAATTAAAAAGGGCTCAGGATGTTGCTCAGTGGGTAAGCACTCCTGGGTTCAGTCTCTACTACCACAAAAAAAGGTTCAAATGCATCCCATTTTGATTTTGTTGTTTTTAATGCCCTTATACAAATAGAACTGATTTAGAACTCCATGTCTGGAGGCAGGAAGACGGGAGCCAAACCCTGGCTTCACCATCTCCCCCCTGTGTGATAACTCACCATTCCTGTTTCCTCAACTGCAGAAGATGGTAAAATAGCACGTACTTCCCAAGCCTCTTGTGAGCATGTGACAATTTCTGTGCTGCTTAGAGTTGTCGTGCTTGGAGTTGCCCGGTGTGTCACTCTGGTGGTATCATGAGTGTGAGTATACTTTATATGAACACAAAAAATGTGTAAGAAAACGTACACGCACCACACATCCTCATTGGGGTCCTCGGGTGTACTGAGCTGGAGGAGGTGATTAACTTTTGCAGAATTCAATTTGTTACAACTAGTATGTGTTTCTTTAAACTTTTTTTCAAGGTACAGGAACTGGGGGTTGAACACAGAGGCCCTGTACCACTGAGCTACACCCCCAGCCCTTTTTTTTATTTTGAGACAGGGTCCCACCACGTTGCTGAGGCTAGCCTTGAAAGCAACTGGGATCCTCCTGTCTCAGCTCCCCAAGTTGCTGAGATTACAGATGGCACTTTTTAAAGATTCACTAAAGTGGAAGGAAAAGAGAAAGAGGAAGCCAGACCACCCTGCCCGGAATTCCCCAAGTGCTCCAGGGAAGGCGTGGGAAGCAAAACCCTGTGCCCCACAGATCTGAACCTGCTCAGTGGCCCAGGAAAGTGGCTACTCCTTTCTGGATTCAGTTGACTCCTCTCCAGAAAGGACCTGCTAGTGGCACCCATGAAAGGTGTGGTGCTTACTACCAAGGGCAGACCTGAGTTTGAGTCCTGGTGAAGTTTGTCATTGTGTGCCAGACATCTAAGGGCCCTATCCTGGTCAACCCATTTAATTCCCCAACCCTCTCAGCTGAAAACCTCGCCTTATCATCCCCACATTGCAGATGGGAAAAACTGAGTCACAGAAAGATGAAGTCACTTGTCAGGGCACACATACTAGAAAGTGCCCAGAATTTGAAGGTGGGCCGCTTGGTCCTCAATTCCAGTTCTGGACCACTGGGCTCTAAGGCTTGCCTGCATGTCTAGTGATTGTCCCTCTTCCAACCTCATTTTACTCAGCTGTGACCCAGGCTTCTCACCACATGCCTCTTCGGTTTGCTGCAAGGGTTAAATGCACCTTTGGACCTATGAGAAGTGTTTTTAAAATGGAACCTTTGTTAGCTCAGTTCCTGCAGGAAGCGGGAGATGTGCCAAGGCCCTCGGCCCCTCTCTGTCCTGTGCAAGTTCCTGGTAAGTTATCCAATACCCCACGGAGAGGAGACACAAGGCCTGGCAGGAATCCAGCCCCAAGCGAAGCGCCCCAGGCCTGTGCGCCCCTCCCCACCTGACCCAGACTCACCACTGACCACACTGCATCCTGTTCAGCCCTACCAAAGGAGGAAATTGAATCTGGAGTCCCGTGTGATTGGCTCAGGAAGTCCCACCAGGGTGTGAAGCAAGCGCTTCCCAGTTGCTGTGCTCCAGCAGATAAAGGTGGCCCCGCCAGCTGCGCGCTCCTAGCTCGCACTGCGCGCCCGGCCGGTCATGTCCCGCCCCTGTGCGCTGCTCACCTGGGCCCTCCTGGCCCTCACTGGACTCGAAGCAGCTCAAAATAAAGAAACCCCAGCCTGCTGCGGCCCCATCGTGCCCCGGAGCGAGTGGGGGGCCCTGCCGTCCGAATGCTCCCAGAGCCTGAGTCAGCCGGCGCGCTACGTGGTGATATCGCACACTGCGGGCAGCAACTGCGACACCCCGGCCTCGTGCCGGCAGCAGGCCCAGAACGTACAGCATTACCATGCGCGCACGCTGGGCTGGTGCGACGTGGGCTACAAGTGAGTGCGGAGGGAGGCAAGCCTGAACTGGGGACCGCAGGGGACTGGGGTGCAGTCGAGAGCCAGCGGACCAGGTTTTAGATCCTGTTCTGGAGCCACCTGGCTGACACCTCCGCAGCTGACTGGAGCTCACGGGGTTGTGGTTTCTCCCCAGGGTCGCAGACCAGGGCTGGGCAGGTAGCTGCAGGCAGCAGTAGATGCTCTGAGGACCTCAAGTCCAAGCTCCGCTCCTGAGAGGAGGGGGCAGCCAGTCTCATACAGTAGATATCCTCTACACCACGAAGGAATCCCCTTCACAGTGGCTGGCGCCTTCTCAGGAGGCTCCAGTGCAAGGCCAGGTCCCAGTCAGCTGGGCCTAGTGCTGCTTGAGACCCGGGGCAGGGCCCTCCCCAGCGCAGACAGGGCCTCTCCACTTCAGCTCCCCACTCTTTAGTCAACCGGCTTGCACAGGAAGCACCTAGGCTGCCACCTAGGATGTCACAGGAGCCCAAAATCCATGCACTGTTGACATTAGGCACCTACTGTGCGCTGGCAGTGTGCAGAAGCTGGAGCCAGACTCCCCTCTGGGGCCTTTAGAAGGCTGGGGGCAGGAAAGGCCTCCCGGGGCAGCGGCTTTGATGCGGTTCTGGGATAAGCAAGCTGAGGGAAGCAGAGTGAGGGGGCAGTGGGGAGGGGGGTACAAGGGCAAATGTTGTGTAGCCAAGTGAGCTGATCTATGGCTGGAAGGGAACTGTGGGCCAGTAAGGACTTTGGTTTTTACTCTGAGATGGGAGCCATGGGGGCGTCTGAAAAGCAGAGGGCGTGGGCAGGCTTCCCCCAGCTGCTGCAGGGGAAACAGGGCAGGGGCACCAGGTAAATCAGCCCGTGAGAGGGGTGGCCATGACCATCTGCTCCCCTAAGTGGGGGAGGGGGGCCTCACACAAAGGCTCCCACGGAAAGAGGGAGCATTGGAACCCTATAGGTTCTCAGGCCAAGGTGAGAGCCGGAATAACCTGCAGAGCCTCCTGGGAATGCAGATCCCAAGGCCCCACCCTGAAGCCTGCTCCAACAGATCCCACTGAGAAGTCTAGGAGCCACAAGGACATCCCTTCCCACTTGAGATTTTATCATTTGAAGGCTCCAACTTCAAGGTTCTGTTTCCAAGGGTCAGGGGCTTAGATCCTAAGTGTGTCTTGAGGTCAGGAAGCTAAGCCAGGGCTATAGCCTCTGGTCTAATGGCTTTTGAAAAAGCGCACACTGACATCTGCTCCTCAGATTGGAGGATTTGGCTTCTGATTCACATGTTCTGAACACCCTCTCCCTTGCCATATTTATCATGTTCTCTCTGAGCCTGTTTCCCCACCTGGAAACAGGGCTTTTGACTGTACCCACCCGATGGTGGTCGAGGTTTAAATTAGATACATCCAGGCAATAAACAGAGCCCCAACAGTAGGGTGGGTGCCAGGGATGGGCAGGGCCATTACTGGCCCAGTCCCCACAGCTGGCATCATTAGGGTATTTCTAGTCTCCCCAAAGACAGATTCTGTGAGCTGGCTTCCTAAGTGGCAGATCAAGGATTTGGGTTCAGAAGTTTCAATATTCTGTGCATCCTCAGTGACTCTCTGACCCAGAGAACTGAGCCCGCAGATACTGCAGCTCCAAGGTATGATCTCCCAATTAATTCCACGGTGCCGGTCAGACACTCAGTCAAGACATTTTGAATGAGTGAATCTGAAGGATCTGCTGCCAGGTTTGGAATCCCCAAGGAGACAGATGTGATCCCAACCCTTGAGTCCCTGATTCTCAGGGCAAGTGCCTCTAGGGGCATGACCTTGTGCAAATTATGTGGCTTTCTGAGTCTCTGCTCCTCAGGTTAACGTGGGGAAGACTAGGGTACCCACCTCGGAGGGTGGTCCTGTGAGGATTCAACAAAGTAAGGGTTAACAAATCCAAAAGGGAGGCAGGAGAGAGCGAGGAACAAGAGCACATGGGTGGGCATCCTGGAGACCTGGGTAACTCTGGCTCTGCCTGACTGTGACCTTGAGCAGGAGAGCCCACCTCTCTAATCCTCTCTTCATAACATGGGGTGGCAGTGACCCATAGGCTGTATGGGGATTTAAAAAAAAAAAAAGATCCTTACAGAGCTGTGCTTGGCATGTAGCAGGGGCCACAGTCATTGTTCTTGTGGAAAATTAGAGAATGAGGAGCGGGATACTGGAAATTGCTCGTGCTGTGGCAGGAACAGGGTGGGCGGAATGGAGCGGGGAGGCCCTTCCTCCTCCTCAAGGCCAACCCTCCACGCAGCTTCCTGATTGGAGAAGATGGGCTTGTATATGAGGGCCGAGGCTGGAACATCAAGGGTGAACACACAGGCCCCACCTGGAACCCCATATCCATTGGCATCACCTTCATGGGCAACTATATGGGTGAGTGAGTGTCCAGGAGGCTGGCACGGGCTCAGGGGTGGGGCAGCAGGTGGGTGGTGGCTGAGAGGTTCTGCCATTTACAAGCTCTGTGACCTCGGGCAAAGGATTCCACTTCCTGAGCCTCATTTCCTCTTTGAATAACGGTGGGAGTCACAGGGTGGGAGTGAGGATTAGCTGGTCTATACATAATTTCTTGGGCCAGAGAGATGTTGGCTATCAGCATGGGCAGAACACAGAGGAGGGAGAATACGTGATAATAATCATGGCAGTCAGCACTTGCTAAGCCTTCCAGGCATGTTCCTTGGGTTTTTCATAAGTAGCTGCCATTACTGTCTCCTTTCACAGAGGAGCAAACAGACACAGAGAGCAGTTAAGACCAGCACAGAGGGCACAATTTACCCCTACCTCGTACTATACTACTTCTGCCTGTTAAGGGAGCCCCAGCCTAACTTCTGCATCTGTCTCTCCAGAGCGGGTGCCCCCACCACGGGCCATCCGGGCAGCCCAGAGTCTGCTGGCCTGCGGTGTGACTCGAGGAGCCCTGAGACCCGACTATGAGATCAAAGGACACCGGGATGTGCAGCGGACACTCTCTCCAGGTGACCAGCTGTATGCAGTCATCCAGAATTGGCCACACTACCGCGAGTGAGGCCCTGCTTGTCAGCCCCCCGCCCCATTCCTCTCTCCTCAAAAGCTGGAAAGATCCCTTCCTCATTCTCTTCCTCCTCCAATAAAGATGCAGCTTGAGAGGCTGAGGCAGGAGGACCACAAGTTCAAGGCCATCCTGGACAATTTAGTGAGATCCTGTCTCAAAAGAAAATAAAAAGGGCTGGGGATGTAGCTCAGTGGCACAGCACCCCTGGGTTCAATCCCCAGTACCACCATATAAAGTAATAAATAAATGCCGCTCCAACTGTTCCTGAACTGGCCATTCCACATGCCCTGCTCCTCCTTCCACAAGGTCCCAGCATCACCCTTCCTCCCAGCACTCTGTCCTCGATGGTGCTCAGAACCCAGAGGCCCCGACCCTGAACCAAGACCCCGGAGATCCCAGCTCAGAAGCAACATCACAGCTCAGAACCCAGAGGTCTCAGGTCAGAGCCCAGGAATCAGCACCAAGTCAGCCCAGATGTCACCACCAGCAGCTCAGGGGGCTTCCCAGGCAGTGGAGCATGCTGCAAGACACACCCTTTCCCCACCACACCGCCATCTGCACATCTGTGCAGAATGTCTGCTTGAACTCCTTTGCAGTCAGATTGCTCACTCCCACTCCTCAGGTCTCCCCTTGCATTGCTTGAGAAAATGCAGAAGTTCTTCCTGAGCCTGAACTCCTGTACGCCTCCAAGACATGCCCAGAAATACCCACAGATCCCAATTATACCCCCTTCCTCCCCATTTCTCTTCACTCCACCCCCACCCTTCAGTCAAAAGTTGAGGGGTCCCAAGGACAAACAAGTTTATTTACAAAACACACATACCCTATCTCCCAGCATGCACTGCCTGGAGTGGGTGGGGTCAGAGCCTCACAAACCTAAGACCCCAGGAGCACCTGGAGGGGTGGAGCCTGAGTGGCTGGAAGGCTACCTGGCCCTGCCCCCACACCATATCCACTGGTGAGTGGGGGTGGAGGGGCAGTCCCGCTCCATGGTCATGACCGGGTGTCCAGTCGGTTCATGTACTCTTGCAAGGCCTTCAGGCGGGCATCTATTTCAGCCATGTCAGCCGCCTGGTGGTCCGAGCTGTACTCTGTGAGAGCAGGCATGGGTGTGGGGGGCTGCGAAGGGCCTGCAGCTACAGGGAGCTCCAGCCCGTGCACTGTCCTCAGTACCATCCCTGCAGGATCTGGGGCTGGTGGGCTCACCTTTGATGGGGACCCAGCCCCCTGAATTGGTCAGGCGTCTCCGATGATTGCTGTGTTCCTGAGGGGTGGACTTCTGGTGATCAGAAAATGAGAGGGGGTCAGGCACCTTCCCTTTGTTCTTGTCCCCCTCCCCCAAATCACACTGGAATTTCTGAAACCAAGGACCTGAAACCAAGAGGAAATAAGGGCTAATGCCTACTGGGCAGTCATTACACCAAAATATCCTACGGTGTCATCACAAGAACCCTCTGAGGGGATGCCATTACCATCCCTGATTAACCACAGAGAAACTGCAACCCAGAGAGACTTAAAAGTACCTTCAGTCATACAGGTAGAAGAAGCCAGGCTTGAAGACCTGGCAGTTTGAGCCTAGATCCTGTGTTCCCCACTATTCCCCTCCCCAATCCAATAGTGGCAAAACACTCTGTTTTGGGAGGTCTTTCAGAGTCACCTCTGCAACCTGATCCCCAGGACGGCATCATGGGAAAACAAGACAGCTGGCTTCCAGGAGCTTAACGCTAATCAATTCTCCTCCTCCAAGTTACTCACCTTGGAAACACTCACCGTATTGGACCCACTCCAAGGTGTAGGGCTGGGTGGTTTCCCACGGCCTCGGCAGCGAAGGCTGAGAGAGGAGGGTAATCATGGACCAATGCGGGGTCCTTGCTACCGCCCACCTGCCCGGCCTTTGTAGTTTCAAGACCCCCCAGCCTCTATCACCCAATTTCCCTTTCGAGTCTCCCCAAATACCCTTTCGAGATGATCCTACCCCGGTCCAAGTTTTACCCTCTGGAGAGTGACTCAGAGAAATCCTCGAACTCGCTACAAGAACTGGCAGAGGAGCAGCGGCTACGGAAACTGTCCACTAGAGCAAGGGGCGGGTGTAAGTCTCCTGCACTCGCCAGCCCCGCCCCGCCCCGCCCCGCCCCGCCCCCGGCTCCAGGCCCGTTACCCGAGGAGCTGCGGTTCCGGGAGCGGTTAGCTGCATCCCCACGACAAGTCACGGCAGCAGGGGGCCGGGTCTGGCGAGACCAAGAGATGGAAGGGCCATCCCCGCTCCCTCCACTACCCAATCGGTTGCGCTGCTGCTGCTGTTGCCTGAAAACCCGGGAGGAGACGCCCTGCTGTGTGCCCAACTAAAGCAGGACTGGCATCGCTGCTCCCGAAGAGTCACTGCCAGAGCAGATGACCCACCTGAGGTAAACGTGGCCTGGGAGGGGAAAAAGCATGCGGGGACACAGACCAAGTGGAGGGCGGGGGGGAAACAAGCAATTCAGTAGAGTGGTGGGGTCAGGTGAGAAGTGGGAACATGGAGGGGTAAGGCGAGACCAGCAGCAGGTGACGGGAGATGGAGGCGGGGACATCGGTGGAAAGGGAGCAGGCACAGGTTGAGGAACGGGTGCCAGGCAGGGATAAGGGCAGGGAAGAGGGAATGCGCACTAACTTCATTCTGATCTCTTTTTGCTTCTTCTCTTTGGCTTTCACAAAGGCCGTGGGGTCGAAACGGGTCACACGACCACCTATGACAGTGTGGGCAAGTGGAGAGAGGAGGCTGGATCACAGGATCAGGTTTTCACGATGTTTGTCTGTCCGGCCTCCCCCAAGGCAGGGCAGGGCAAGGCAGGATGGGCAGAGACCTGTGGGCGAAGGCGAGGGGCGGGCAGGCCGGCCTCGACCCCGGATCCCATGGCCGCTCTCCCGGGATGAGGAACGGGCGGCGGCGCGACCACGAGACGTGGAGCGCTCCCGGGACGACGAAGCCCGGCCTTCCCGGGCTGGGGGAGGCACGGCGGGTGACGTCCGCCTCCTGAGAGCATAGGATCCTCTATCAGTCCCCGCGGGCCATGACACCCCAACCTTCTTCTCTGAACCCTCAGACCCAACCCCCACTAACTCCTAAACGTTCACGCAGAGGCCCGACTCTCCCAGACACCCTCCCCCACGCTCCGCCCCTCTCCCAATCCCACAGACCCAAACCCTGTCACTTCCCTGCATCCCAGTCACAACTCTTCTGCCCAGGTCTCCCACAGATCCCTGGAAACCCTTCCTAATGTTCCTCTACCCACCCCAACAAATGCTGGCGATATCATCCAGATCCCACACCTGGTCGCTCAACAGGATCCCTGGACCCCGCCCCTCCAGCCCCTATCTCAAGGGGTAGCCTCAAGTTCCGCCCATCTCCCCACAGGCCCCGCCCACTACTTCCAGCTAGTATTCCGAATCCCTCCCTAGGCCCCACGAATTTCATTAGGACCCGCCTACCCACCCAGCCACGCCCACCATCAGGCTCTGCTTATCCTCTCCCACCCGCCTCAGACTCCACCCCCTCCAGGCCCCACCCAACCCTGGCCGCGGTCCCTCACCCCCTTTTGTACAAGGCCAGTTCGCAGTTCAGCGTCTTCAACCGAGCTCGCAGGCTCCGCTCCGACGCCTTCACCTCCTCCAGCTGCAGGGAGTGAACCGGAGCGCCGTGGTCCACATTGAGGCCGGCGTCCGCACCCTGCGGGCCGTTCCCGCCGGCCACCCGGCCCCCTCACCTCCTTGGCCAGGCGGCGGCAGTCCTGGCTGCGGCGGCCGGTTGCCCTGTGACCCACGCCGCGCTCTTGCCGCAGCTCTAGCTCCAGGCCGCGCACCAGCCCGCGCAGCGCCTCTGCCTCCTGGCGCGCCGCCCGCCCGGCCAGCGCCTCCTCGCGTGAACGGCCCAGCTGCGCTTCCAGCTCCCGCTTCTCAGATGCCAGGCGAGACACCCTGCGGGGAGCGGGGTGTGAGGACTTAGGGCATATGCCCCTTCATCCTCACTCCTCCCCCGGGGCTGGGCATGGCCAAACATTTCACCTCCCCACGAAGAAGCGGGGACGGGATCCCAGAGCCCCAGCTGCCTCCAGGGTGAGGTGGTGAAGGTGGTCATCTCCGTGAGGGTCATATCACCCTCATTCATTCCATGAGAAGGACAGGAGTCCATATCTATCCATCTCTCTCTCCCTCTCTCTCCCTTTCTCTCTCTCTCTCTCTCTCTCACACACACACACACACACACGTACACATCCACCCAACCCACCGCAGCCCCCCCCCGTGTGGGGTGTGAACACAGGACGTGCATTCTGGTTTTAAAAGATTTCATCCATCTGGCTATCTCTACACCACGAAAGCCTGGCCCTGAGTCCTTGCTCCGCCCTTCAGGGCCTTCCCAGCCAAGTCTTCCCGTCTGCCACTCACTAGAGGATTCTATGAAACGCAGGTCACTACAGTGATCAAAACCCTTCCTTGAGAAAATGATACACGCTTTAGGCTCTTTGCTGTGGCTCTACTTATAATAACAGCAAAAGAGTAAAATTAACGAAAAAGCACATCAACAGAACTAGCTGAATTTCTAAGGTACTTCCAGTTGAGTGCTAACTGTGGAAAGGAATGAATGAGGAGGACCTGTCTCCTGTCCCCAGGTGGTCACCATGATACAGTGTAAACTGGCAGGCAACAGTGGGTTCAGCAAGTCCCTTTTTATAAAAGAAAGGAATTAAAGGCTGGGGATATAGCTCAGTTGGTAGAGTGCCTGCCTTGCAAGCACAAAGCCCTGGGTTCAGTCCCCAGCACAGAAAAAATTTCTTTTATAAAAAGTTAAAAAAAAAGGAATTAAAAATTATATGTTAGGTTCATATTTTCAAAATAGAATAAATAAAAAGCTTAAAATGGGGAAGAGCTGACTGGGGGTGAAGGCTGACGGTAGAACACTTGCCTAGCAAGTATGAAGCCCTGGGTTCAATCCCCAGAACCACCAAAAAAAAAAAAAAAAGCAGGAGGAAGGGAATTACCCATTGAAAAGGAAGAAACACAGAGGAGCAACAGTGGAACAGTACCTCTCTGAATATAACCCCCTTGTTCAGCTCTGACTCTGAAACTATGAAAATATTGTATATAAAGAGTTATACACTCTATTGCCCAACCTGGCCTCAAACTCCTGGTTCATTTCAAAATGATACGGAGCCAACATGAAAGGTTCCTACCAGCCAAAGACAAGACAATATCTACATCAGAAAGAATAAATGCAATGAATGAATCTGTAGTAGGCTGAAGAGTGCCCCCCACCCAAAATAAATCCCTGCCCTTTTCCATGGAACCTGTGAATGTTACCTGATGGCAAAAAGGCACTTTATGGCTCTGATAAATTAAGGATCTTGAGATGAGAAGATTACCCTGAATTACCAGATTGGGCCCTAAATATAATCCCAAGTATCCTGATTCAGAGTCTGAGAAATTAGACACAGAAGAAGAAAGGACAATGTGACCACAGAGGCAGAGACTGGACAGAAGTGGTCACAAGCTGAAGAATGTCAGGAGACACCAGGAGCTGGAAGAGGCAACAACAGATTCCCCCAGGTGTCTTTGGAGGGGGCACTGCCCTGCCAATGTCTTGATCTCAGTCCAGTGAAAGTGGTTTCAGACATCTGGCCTCCGGAACTGGGAGAGAACAAATTTCTGTTGTTTTAAAGTCACCAATTTTGTGGAACTTTGTCACAGCAGTCATAGGAAACCAAGATCAATAACGTTAAAGTCCATGGAGCTTATAACAATACAACAACAGAACTCACTGATCTCATGGTAAATGAGAGAAAAACAACACATCATTCTTAGGAAAGTAAAATAAAAGAGTTAAACATTAATTCTACCTTTCCTATACAAAATGTACCTGGGGGAAATCAAATACTTAATGAGAGAATTTTTTCTTTATTGAAAACCTGCAGCTAACAAAACCAGAACTATGGAATTAGATCACCATTACGATCCCCTAGTGAAACATAAATCCAGCCAACGATCATCAATATCTGTCAAAGCTACACATTAATTCAGTTGTTCTCATTCTGCCTGAAAATTAAAATCAATTACGAAGATGAAACATTTAGATGACCTCATTTTTGGCAAAATGTTCAAGTTCCCCTTTGCGATCCAAAAGGCTGGAGCGCCACCTTGTGGCCATTCTGAGAAGTGCATGCGCGCGCACAACCCCTACCAAGGAAAGAACTGATCTGCTTTCCGCCCTGACCTCTCTACTGTGGCTTTCCTCCCTCCCCATCCAACCCAGTAAGCTCCCATTCCTGGCAAAAAAGAGGGCCAGTCTTCTCTGTGGCACTTAGAGCTCAGTCCTGGGCTAGCAGCTGCCAATAGTGCACATCAGCTGGGGAGGAGAAGGGGGTTTTGCACTGGCTGCCAGGATCTAAGGTCTAACCTGGCCATATCATTCACTTTGTGACCTGGGGAAAGTTCCTTAACTTCTCTGGGACTCTAAAACAGGGACATCAGTGCTCACCTGCCTACCTTGTAGGGCAGCTTTGAGGATAAAATGAATTCACCACAAAGTACTGAGCAGGGTCCCCAGCACATAGGTAAATACTCAATAAACATAGTCGCTGTACCATTATTATTAAATCACATTTCCACGAACACAAGGACTCTGCACATGCTGTTCCCTCTGCCTGGCACACTCTTGCCCAAGAAGTCCTGAGACCTGTCAGGTCCCCACCTTCCAGACCACCTAGGTGGTGACGTGTTAGCATTTATTTGCACTGGGCTGGGAACTACCTGAGGGGCAGCGAAGGGCCAGAGGCACCTGGTGAAGGAGGACTCAAGTGACTCAGCCTGACTGCCCCTCCTTGTCCGGCAGGATCAGGACCCCCTCCAGGACCAGCCCCACCTCTGAGTCTTCACTGTGGCCGACAGCTCTGTCTCCCTCACTGGCTGGAAATCCAGGAGGGGAGGGCCAGGATTGTCCCCAGTGCAAGGTCATACAAGGAAGGCACAGAGGAGGAGCTCAGGACAAACAGGGTTGGGTGAGGGATGGCTGTCCCCCAAAGGCTGCAGTGCGCAGAGCCCCCTTCCCCCCACCCTGAGCTGTGATCGCCCACCCTTCCCAGACTCACTGCTCCCGCAGGTGCCAGATCTCAGTCTCCCGGGTATCCCGAGTGTCGTGGCCATCCAGCCCTCGAAGGCGGCCCAGCTCCTCCTTCAGCGAGCGGATGATGCCCTGCAGGACCACAGGGTCAGGCTTGCCCTGGTACGGGAGGGGCAGCGGGTAGTGTATCCTGAGGAGGGGGATTAGAACCAGGGCATCTCAGAGGGCAGGCAGCTGCCCAAGGGTGAGCCCAGGTTCTGAGAGCCAGAGGCAAAACACAACCCACACCCCACATCCCCCAGCAGATTCAGGCCCTGCCCTGCCCCACACCCCGTGCACCAGCCATCCCTAGGGCCTCTCACAAGGCAACCCAGAGGCCACGGGGACTGAGAGCCCTGGAGCAGTCTCAAGCAACTTCCTGTTGCACACTGCTGGCAGAGTGGACATGCGACCAGCCACACGCAGTCCTAATTCAGACTCCACAGTGGGAGGTCTGGTTGGCCTGACCTGGTCACCCCTTGGTTGGGGAAAAGGACTGCAGCTTGGATAACTGCCCCACCACCGACAATTCACAGGGGACCAGCCCTTCCCACTAGAACATCCACGTAGGGCAGACGCTGCCCTTGGCTACTCAAGGGTCATTCCTAGTCCCCTTCTCCCTTTCTGCCTCCTGTTAGAAAGGCCACAAAGTCAGACATTCATTTTCCCACAATCCTTACATTTGGCCATTTGCGGCCAAATATTATGGGAAATCTGTTAGGAGTCTTGTGGCAATATTTTTGTTTTCTGAATAAACTATCAGATTCAATTAGCAAATGCAGCTTTGTCCCTTTTCTTCCTGCTTTGATACAAATGCAATGCCTGGAGATACAGCTGCTATTTTGTGACCATGAAGAAATAAATATGAGGTCAAAATGCCAACACCTTAAGTATGACAAAGGAAAAGACTAAAAACTGCCTGAATTCCTAATGGAACTGTTGACTCGCAGTCACCTAGACACTTTGTTATGTGATAAACTACTGCTTCTGTACAGCAGTGGCAATGGAGCTGGCCACAGTGGTGTATGCCTGTAATGCCAGTGACTTAGGAGGCTGAGGCAGAGGACAGCAAGTTCAAAACCAACCTCGGCAACTTAGAAAGACCCTGTCTTAAAATTAAATAAAAAGTGCTATGGATCTAGTTCAATGGTAAAGCACCCTTGCATTCAATCCCCAGTATCTCAAAATAAACAACCAAGCACTAGTAATGGTTATTCTGCTCCCTGTAGCCAAACAATAATAAATGCTATAAACCCCACATCCGAGATTCCGAAGGCAAGGCTTAAATAACATCCCCTTGTTACCCTGGCTCCAAGGGGTTCATTCCCCAGCCCTGCTCACCAGCCTGGGCCTGAAGCCAGGCACTGTGCCCACCTGTCAAATTCCACGGAATAGATAAGGATCAGGTAGCGCTTGGAGTTGAGCTGGGTCGATCTGGGGGCCAAGGTGCCCGGGCGCCCCCCCAGCTTGCGGTTCCGCAGGGACTCCAGGTCTGTGTAGGTCAGAAGGTCTAGGGTGACGGACTCACTGCTCTATTGGAGAGGAAGGAAGAAGCTGCCCCAGGGCTGACAGGCCACCCCACCCCACAGCATATAGTCCACACCACACTCCAGAACCACCCCGCCCCGGGCTGCTGGGCTTTCCTACACAGAGGCTGCAGGTCAGGACATCCCGGATCTGCGGATGTGCACAGGGCATGACCAGAGAGAGACTGCAAGGAACCTTCATGCTCAACCACAGGTGACAGCTTAGGCTGTGGCTTTCTAAGTGTTGTCTACAGGCCCCTGGGGACCCTCTCAGGGAGCCCATGAGGCCAAAACTACTTTCATAATAATGTAGACTTGGTGTGCCTTTTTCACTGCGTTGATATTCACACTAATGATGCAAAGGTATCCGTGGCTTTGTAAAACTGCTGCACCATGACACCAGAAGTTCCAGCCTTCCTCATGCCAGGCAGCGACCCACGAGTACCCGCCAGTCTCCTCACTATTCTGTACAAGAAAATGGGTGGAATCACCAAGTGCCCCTGCTGTATACCAAAGCTTGACAGTGGCCTCCAGAAAGTACTTCTGCAACCAAGTTCTGAGCCAATTAAGCCACTTTTTCATGGAACAGTATTTTTTCTTTTTGGTACTGGGGATTGAACCCAGGGGCACTCCACCACTGAGCTACATCCCCAGCCCTATTTTATATTTTATTTAGAAACAGAATCTCACTGAGTTGCTTAGGGCCTCGCTAAGTTGCTGAGGCTGGCTTTGAACTCGCGATCCTCCTGCCTCAGCCTCCCAAGTGCTGGGATTACAGACGTGCGCCACGGCACCTGGCATGGAACAGTATTTTTACTTGAAAGAACTGACAGACAAAAGAATGGTTCTGCAGAGCTGCAGAGCAGGGCACTCAGCAGGCATTTCCTCCAAAATGAACGCAGTGAGCCTGTCTCTTCAAGGAAGAGAGCAATCGAATTGGTTGCCAATGATCAACTTCAAGCTGTGCACTTGAATTAGAATTAGAACTTTGGAAAACTTGCACCTGCCACTGTGCTTGATGGCTTTCCCCTGTTCCAAGATTCGCCAGTGAGATCAGTGAGGATGTTACTCAATGTCACTCCTGGCTTTGGATAATGAAAGGGGTCAAGTCTTGAAAGGTCTGTGCAACTCAATGAACCAATGTTTTCCAAATGACCAATGCAAGATGTTACAAACTTATGCAGGGAGAAAAAAAGTCATAGAAGTGCAAGATGCATTCCCGGGTTTGCTCAGGGATTTTCTTTGGTTTGAGCTTTGTGTTTCTGCAGTGCTGGAGACCAAACCCTGGGCCTCTTGCATGCTACTTGAGCACTCTGCCCCTGAGCTCCATCCCCAGTCCCAATTAACAGGTCTGAATCTTTTTCAAGCAACAGTATAAGTTTACTGATGAAATTTCAGATTCCACACTGCAACTAACCTTCAAGAAACTACACTTGTCTGGTTTTAGTGTTAACAAAGATGAACAATCACAATTATCTGAAAAAGCTATTAAAGTACTCCATTTTCTAACTTGTACCTGTGTAAGGCAGAATTTTTCTACATATTCTTCAACCAAAACATAGCACAACAGATTAAATGCAGAAGTATGTGAGAATCCAGAATTTTCTATTATTAAGCCAGATATTAAATATATTTACAAAAATGTAAAACATTTTTTTGTCTTAGAAAATTTACTTTTCATTAAAATGTTATTTAGGTTAACATAACAGATTCACTATTGCTATTTCTAAATGAATTAAATAAACAATTTTAAATTTTTGTTTAACTCCTAATATGGCAAATAAATATTAACAGATATAATCTATGTGAACAAAAGCTCTTTGGTGTCCTCCACAGTTTTTAAAAGTATAAAAGGGTCATGAGACCAAACAGTTTGAGAACCACTGGGTTATATACATCATGATGCGTATGTATAACACTAAGCAACCACTAACAAGGATGATAAATTCAAAAGCTGAAAATAATAAAAAACTATATCTGTATACCTGTTATGATTAGTCAATGTTTTTTACACATAGTAACTCATTTAATCTTCACAATATTATGAAACGGGAACTACTATTATTCCCACTTTATAGACATTGAGGGGAAGTGACTGGCTGAGTTCCCATCTAGAAAATGGCAGTAATAAGTCTGTATTCAAAGAAAAATGTTACAATCTGGATGGAGGATAAAAAGGGGATTATAAAGGACTCTGAGTCACAATTAAATATCTTCAGTTTTATGAAGGCATATTTTATCTCTAATCAGAGAAACAATATAGTTCATAATTTTAAAAATAATATCTAAATACCCCCTAAGTTCTAACCTGCTTTTCTGCTTCTTTTCTTTTACTTGGCATAAATTTTTTTCAACTGCCTATTCTCTGACTAGAATGCCAGCAGCAGAGCCCTGGTCTTTGGGTTCATACTGTACCTGCAGCGTCTGCAACAGTGCCAGGGAACACTGTAGGGTCTCGGCAAAGGAAATGAACAGACTATTACACTCACTGATGATCTTTTAAAAATTGGTTGTAGAATACCTTGGAACATATATCAACTCATTAATTACAGATGTGCCAACACAGAGGTCAGGGGAAGGGAAAGAAGTGAAAAAATGGCCAGAGTGACTTTCACCAGAATATTAACAAGACAGAATTAGCAGCGGAGTGATTTTCACTTTCTTCTTTAAATTTCTGTGATCTGAATTTTCTATGTAAGAATAACTATCCTTAGAATCAGAAAAGCTGCTTACATTGAGAAAGAAAAGGCCCTGTCCCTTCAAGGAAGAAGGCAAATGGTCACACAAACATCACATGGGCATCAACCCCAAGAACCTACCCCGACCCTCCACCCTGGTCCCTACCTGCATGAGAGCAGACTCCAGCATGTTACAGAAGATGTTGAACTGCTTGAAGTTTCCTGTCTTGTGAGTCAAATCTTCAATGACTGGGTGAGAAAAAAAAGTCCCTCTTGACATCTGACTACCCACCCAACCCAAGGGCTCTCTGACTCTACCCAGCTTGGGTGCTTCTGGCCTGAGGAATGAGGCCTATACCCCTCCCCACTTCCAAGAGCTCTGATCAGACAGAAGAGGCAGGCAGGCAGAACTCTAGTGGACCCGGGGAGAAGCTGGCCCCAGGGGAAGGGAGGCAAGTCCACCTCAGGAAGGCATACTCACAGCTGGCATCGAACTCGCCACGCCACTGGTCAGCCGTCATCCGGTCCTCCACCTCTAGCTCCAGCACCTGCCCAGAAACCACCACCCGCACAGCATGCTCCACGCCCCGGAAGACGTAGTCCACCTGCAGGCCAGAGGGCTGGTCCATGGCCAGGGTCACTGGAGAGAGGGATGAGACAAGAGACCCAGAGGGGCTGAGAGGCCAGACTTTTGAGCTGAAGACCAGGATTCATATCCTGGATTCACCATTTACCAGCTGAGGCACCTTGGGAAAATGAGCTCACTTCTCTGAGCCTCAATTTCCTCATCTGGAAAATGGGTGTAACTGTGGCCCCCATCTCACAGAGTTATCATGAGGACTAGACTGGACAACACACATAAAGCTCTGTCCTCACATTACTATGCCCAACACAGGCTGGCTAGCAGGAGCAGATGACACCCACAGGACAATCAGGACCAGGACTACTGATTATTACTCATTCATTCATTTATTCAGCAAACATTTGTGAAGAAAAATCAAACTGGAGAGGGAAATAGGAAATACTGGGGTTGGGCTGGTCAGAGTAGCTGACATTTGAGCAGAGACTTGAGGCAGGTGAGGGAGCCAGCCACGTGGCTATCTAGAGAAAATGCACCACATCTAGTTCCATGTATTATGTATGATATACTGAAAATATTTACACTGATTTAATAATTGACTTTATTAATTAATCTGTTGTAAGCATAAATGCCTTCTCTTAGCCAGCAGAACTACTACTCTCACATTAGGTCTACAAAGAGCTAGCTGGAGGAGACCCCCAGGCCTCTGCCCTCCATGCCGGAGGCCAGGGGGTGGTTCAGAACGGGGGCCTGGGCTGCCTGAGTTCCCATCCAGGTCCTGCCTGCACATGAGCAAGTTAATTACTCTCTCCATGAACCAGAATCCCAGCCACGAAGCAAGAGGCATTCTGGGTGATGGGGATATAAGCAACCAGGTTATACCCATGCCCTGTGGGGCAGACAGTCAGACGTATAAAAATGCCAGTGGTGGAGAATGGGGCCAGTGATGGGGAAGGGGTTGCTCTGTAGCTAAGACAACCAGGGGAGGCCTCTCTGAGCAAAGGCCGAGGGAAGGAAAACAGGAGGAAGATAGCTGTCAGAGGAAGACTGTCCATGCAGAGGGAAGAGCCACGCAAAGGCTCAAGGTGGTCTGTTCAGCAGGGAGTTCGGCAGACTGGAAGCGCAGACAGGGGAGGAGGCCTACTGATGAGATCTGAGATGTCACAGGTAGCCAGAAAATGATCACACAGGCCTCCCACAGCCTACAGCTGGCTGACAGCACTCGCCTCCTTGGCTGGTGTGAGGGTTCAGTGAGTGAAGTGTGTTGAAATCTTTGGTGAAATTCAGCAGTGCCTGACACACAGCAAGCATTCCACACATACTAACCACGTCAAAATCATTGCTACTATCTTATTGTTGTTTCCGAGCTTCAAGGGGTGGTAGAGACAAGCCCATTCCTTATAGTGAACCCAGAATACAGATGGGAAACTGAGGTTCAGCAAGAAAAGGGGCTCGAATCCCAGGTACCACCACGGCTCCAAAGTTAGTCACCAACCTAGACCATGCAGACCCCTCCAATGCCTGGTATCTCTCCCCACCACCTCGAGTCCTCACACTTCCCCCAGGAAGTTCTTCCTGGAGTCTAACAACAGACAAGATATTGTGAGGGGGTAAGATGAGCCCTGAAATTCTAAGTCAGCGAACCTTTTCAGAGTCCTCGAGCCTTTGAGAATCCAGTGAAATTTCTGAACCCTTCCCTGATAAACAAGTCCGCAACCTTTTGCAGGTAACTTCAGGGCTCCCAGAATACCACACCCTAGGCCCATCTACAGATGCCCTTTCCCAGAGGTCCAGGATAACTGTCTGGGCCCCAGACGTCCTGACAGGCACCTCTCTGTCTCTAGCTCTGAGCTCTTAACTTTATTTGGGGGAAGGGTCTCTGGTGTTTTTTGTAAGGGCTCATGACATCTGGGAGTCTCTTTCCCCAGAAAACTCAGACTCCAGATATTGTGCTTTTATTTTCTGGGGGTTCAAGGGTCTGGGCTAAGAATCACTGATCTCCCTGCAAGCATACCGCTGCACATTTCAACATAGTCCTCATTTCCTGACCCTTAATGCGGTGCCTGGCAGCGCAAGCCCCACCCCACCGGGAGTCCTAGACCCCACCCACAGACCCCGCCCCTCAGACTCCGTGAGCCAATCAGCTGCAGCGCTGTCTCGGTTACCAAGGCACCGGAGGTTACTAAGGCGTAGGAGGAACCCGCGGAACACCTGAGAAGCCAGGCGGCATCACCGCCCCCAACCGTGGTACCTGAGAGGAAGGGGCCCGCCACATGCCATCCTACCGCCAACCTGGCCCTGCCCTCCTTTCCCCATTCCACCGCCTAAGCCCCCCATTCTCACCCCGCGACAGCAGTGGTCCCTTTCGGTGCTCAACTGCCCTGTTTTCCTTAGCTCCTACCCTGTCACCGCGGTCCCAGACGTTCAGCCTCGGAACAACCCGCCTGAAAGCAACTCTCCCTACACAACACATCTCCCTCCCCTCTGCCCAGCTCCTCCCAGAGGTCAAAGTGTCCTTAGCGGCTGATGGCACAGATCTCACACCTCTGCCAGCTCCACCCTCACTCCCCTGAAGACCACGGGATTCCAGCTCCGCTTTCCCTTCTCTCTGCAGAATCTCGCTCCGTCCATATTCCAGCCCTGCACCCTTGTGCTGTTCCCCAGAAACCAGTCCCCTCTCCCCTCCAAAGTCTCCACATCCGTCTCTCAGTTTGGGGGGAGTGGGGAAGCAGTCACACTGCTTCTCCCTCCACCGGTCCCCCCCTCCATCTTCCTAGAGTTCCCCGCATATTCTATCTGAATTCAGCACCCTCCCAAATTAGTCCACCAGGCTTCTGCCCGCATATTTATTCAAGGTGCTACTCCACACAAACCCACTTTCAGCCTGTATTCCATCGTCCCCATATTTCACCTGGATTCCTCCCAAATTGGATGTAGAGCCCCCTCTCCACCGCATAACATTGCCCACTTCCCTTCAGAGAGCCTTCCCAGAACACCCCCGCCCCCATAGATAGGATCCCGGGGCCCTGAGCATGCTCCCCGCTCCAACCCCACCCTGTCCCTCTACCTGCAGCTTCCATCCTCGCTCTGTGACCAGTGGCCCATCCTGGTTGTTGATTTCATTCCAGTCCCAAGGTTCTCCCAGCTCCTCTTCTCTGCCTCAGCCTCCTGACCCTGCATCTCAGTGGCACCTCCGTGGCCCCGCCCTCACCAACTCATGACGTCACCACCCCAACCCTGCAGGCGTGTAGGCACCCCCGCACCCTATTCTGGCCCACACACCTGACCCCATTGTTCAGGCCTCATGACATCAAAGCTCCAGCTCACACACACTTGATTTCCCAGTCCCCAGCCCTCCCATCCCCTCCTTCACTAAGGTGACCCCTTCTCCTTGCCAGTGTTACATCACCGCTCCTGGCTCCTCCTCCGAACCTGCACCTCCTCAGGCTCACAGATTTCACAGCCTTTACCCAGGGCCAGAGCTGCAGCCCTCCTCACTGGCTCCCCAGAGACAAATTCACAGCACCACTTCCCACACCAAACATGGGCAAACACCGAACCCTCGCAGCCGCCCCTCCATGGCTATTGGCCCGGTCATGGCCTTGCTGGCTTCTCCAATGCAGTGCCCACACTGTAGCCTGGCCTGAATGACCTCCCCTTTCCCCATGAACTCCCTTCCCCTTCACCCCTGCACTCCCCAGAACACACACCGAAGTCCTCCACTGTCCCCCAAGAATATATAAAAAGTCCTTTAGGACACCCCACAGTCCAGACCTTTCTAGTGCAACCCACAGCTCCCAGTACCTCCCAGGGTGTCCAGACTCCTTTCAAACGGTCCTTCAAATGCTTATGCCGCCGGGGATATAGCCCAGTTGCTAGAGTGCAAGCACAAGGCCCTGGGTTCAATCCCCAGCACTGCAAGGGAAAAAAAAAAAAGCAAATGCTTTTTGCCTTAGATAAGGACCAAACATGCTTATCAACCCAGGGACTCAATTCTGCTCTCTGGCAGATTTTATATCCATCCCCCATTTTAGGGCATAAAAGCTGGGGCTTGCCTAGGACCCCACAGCAAGGGAGGGAGCATTCATTCCCTACTCATCCAGCCACCCTTCCCTGACCACCTCCACTTTCCTCCCGGAACTCTGCTTCTTTCTGTCTCAGCACTAACCCAAACGTGGCCTCATGTGTAAGCATGGTACCTGCTGCAGGCTGGGGACTCCTGGGTTCAGATCCCAGCTCCTTCCCTTACCTAGTGGGATCTTGGGCAAGGTACTTGCCGTCTCTGGGCCTTTCCCCATCAACACAGGGAGATAAGTGCTTCTGCCTCATAGGATTGTGGAGATTAAGTTAGTTAATGCATATATGGTGCTTCTGGTACCTGGCACTGGATGTTACCAATGTGATCCTCTGATTAGGTGACAGACCCAGAATGTCATCTTGATCATTCTTATATCTTCAGCACCCTGGCCTGGCATAGATCAGGGACTACTTGTCGATTTGATGGGAGAAGCCAGGGAACAAGTCAGAGGCACTGTGGATACAGCCAACTCAGCTCACTCCCAATCACTCTCCCTGTCTCAGTTCCAAGGCCCCCTCCTGCAGGAAGCCCTCTCTGACTTCATTCTGGAGAGTAGAGAAGCAGTCACACTGTCCAAATCACCAGTGTCCTGCCACTCCAGTCCCAACACTGCCCAGGGACTGACCAGAGGAAGAGCTTGATGATGAGTGGAGCAGCCTCACTCCAGCCCAGGCTCTGAACAGGTCCGTTCAGATGAAGGCTGAGGGCAGTGGGACATCAGCATGATATCACGTCCTGTGGAAATGCAGGCTCCTGGGCCTGGTCCCCAACCTGCAGAAGCACAATCTCTAGGGCGGGCCCAGGAATCTGCATTTCTTATAAGCTCCTTCAGATACTAAAGACTCTGCCCTTGGGCACCACAATGTGTCCAGTGTATTACCCCACCCCCACCACCAGACACAAGACCCTCCCAACTCAGCAACCCTGCCCCATAACCCAGCGAGACCAGAGGAAGGGTGGTAATGGTGACATTATAGAAGTAACAGTGCTTACACACCTACATGCTCTTCCAGGAGCCACCTGGAGCCAAACACTCCAGTGGGCAGGTTTGAGAAGCCCAATGGACCTAGACAAATAATCACTGTCGTGCAGTGGTGTTATGGAGGTTAAAAAAAAAAGCCAGGAGTAAGGTCAGGAAGTGACAGGAGCTTTTCCAGCTTGAGTGGTCAGCAAGGGCCGGTCTGTAAGATTAACATCTGAATAGAGGCCTGAAGGAGGGGAGGGAGAAGCCATGTAGATTTGCAGGGGATGGCGAGCACAAAGGTCCTGTGGTGGCAATGTATTTGCTGTGTCCAAAGGACAGTGAGGAAGCCAGGGTGGTTGCAGTAGTGTGGGGAAGGGGAGCTGGGAAGGGTGGAAATTGAGGGGAGGGTGGAGGAGGAAGCTGGATTGCTTGGGGGCCTGGTGGGGACTTTTGCTGAATGTGGTGAAAGCCAGGAGGAGGCCTGAACAGAGGAATAACATGATCTGACATTTGTTTCAACAGGATCCCTTGACTTTGGACTCAAGGGCAGATGAAGAGGCCACTCCAACAGAGCAGGTAAAGCCAAAGATGGCTTGCATCACAGTGGCAGCAAGGGTGATAGTGAACAGTTGGATCCTGGATGAGATCCAATGATGGGTGGACCACATATATGGGCAAGAGAAAAGGAAGGGGTGGCAGGCAACTTCAAGGTTATATCAGCTGGGTTTGAAGGCTGAAGGGGGTAAACAACAAGTTTGGTTTGGACAAGTTTCAGTCTGGATGTCAGCTGGACTCCCAAGTACAACACAGTGGGTCACGGAATATATGAGCCTGGTGTCCAGGGCAGAGGTTCAGACTGGAAAAAGACACCGGCAAGTAATCACTGAGTAAACAGGGTGAGGCTACTAGGTGAGTGGTATAGGTGGACAGGTATAGGTGGACATCCTGATAGTTTCATCAGGATGATGAAACTAAGGCACAGAGGGTTAACAACATGCCCAAAGCCAGTGTGATGTTCAGCAGCAGAGTCAGCAGCAGAGCCAGGATTCAAACTCCAACAACTAAACGCCAGAGCTCACTCTCAACCACCAGTGGGATTTGTTAGAAAGTGTAACAGTTCATGCAGGGGCTCCGTGTAGCTCTGGGGTACAGCACTTGCCTAGCGCGTGCAATAACCCTGTATTCCATCCCCAGATCAATCGGGGAGAAAAGTCAATGCACATAGTAAACGATACATGTGTGACATGCTTCACATTTCGCCAAAGCACACGAGCGTCCCTGGATGGCTCCCTCCAAGCCTCTTCCAAGCCCTCCACCAAATCAAAGTTTCTAACCCATTAAAGCAACAGGTCCGCCCATCCACTCCGCGCCGTAATAATGCGCTGCCTTAAAACCTCTCATTAAATCGCAAGGCTGCAGTACAAAGGGATCTCTACATTCCACCATCTGCCGTCTCCTGCATTACAATCTCCCCTTTAAAGACCCTTCCATGAAATATACACACCCAGACTCACCTACTAACTTCTGCCCCGCAACTCCTCATTTAAGAGTCTACCGGATTGAAGGGCACCCCTGCCGATTCCCACACTGCCGGGTCAGCGGCCCACAGCACTCCCCTCTCCTCAGAGAACCCCTCCCCCGCGAGATCGCCGCCCCAGCCCGCGCACCCGCCGCGCCCGGCGCCGCTCACCTTCTCCGCGGACACCCCTCCTCGCGAGCGGTTCAACTGCCGAAGCACAGGCCCCGCCTCAGGAGCCGACCCTCTCACTCCTGATTGGCCATAGCTTGCCCACAGCTAAATTCCCATTATTCAATGAGGACGTCAATCACTCTGTCCCGCCCCCTAAGAGAACCCTCCCACTCAAAGCTTACGATTGGTCAACTTCGAAAAGGTGTTCCTAAATGAGTTTTGGGAGAACCCCTATCGTCTGTCTCATCCCAAGTCACTACTGGTTAATGCTGCTGCCAATCATATAAAAGGGTTGGTCCCTGAAGTAGGGTCGAGGGAGGATCCCGGAAGTAGTCTCTTGGTTCCGCCCACCACGCCTGCAGCAGGGTAGGCCGCGCCCACGTGAAGGGGACTTGTAGTAGAGAGTCGAGTGTGCATGCGCACAGGAAGGTCTTGGCCGCAGGTCCGGAAGTTGCGGGAGTGTGCCTGGCGTCTACGTTGGTTGCTGTTTCTCTTTGCTTAGTGCGTTTCGGCCCTGACTAACCACTTTGCAGGCCTTGGCTTCTTTAAAGTCTTCTTTAAGCCCGGCAAAGTCAGCATTATTATGACCTCCGTTTAACCACTAAGGTAACTGGCTCAGACAGGTACAGCTACTATCCCGGATCACATAGCTTGTGAATGACCCCTATTTCAAGCCAGTGAGTCATCAAGAGGGAGGATTCAATTATGGAATTGAGGGGGCGGGCCCTCTTTAAAAGAATACAAAATCACAAACTAGATGTGAACATGAAAATTCACATAAAATGTGAAATAATAACAAATTACATAAAAGAGCTGAAAAATAGCACAAATATTGCAAAATGCCAACGATAACGTATGTTTTTATTAACTTACTGCCTGACACACCTCTAATATATGTTTTCTAATTTTTGAGCTGCATATACATTTCATAATATCCTTATTTACAGTGAAAAGAGAAAAATTAATTACCTCTTACTTGGCTGATGGAGCTTTTGTTAAGTTCCAGCTTTACAAATCAGTATTGGTAATCTCATCTGAATTTTCTGGAAAACTTTCATAAAGTTTCATTCATATGTTAGCTACATAGTTTGGAAAATGTTTTCACAGACCAGGTTCTGGCTCAGTCATTTCAATTCTTGACTCGCTTCTCTTACACAAGAGCTTCTAGAGTGGGTCACTGAAGGACACATTCATGCCACACCAGACTGTGGCTTATCACCTGGTGATTTTTTTTTTTAAATGGCACTGAAGATTGAACCCTGGGGCCCTCTCACTGAGCAACATCCTCATCCCCCCCACCTTTTTTTATAAATTTTGAGACAGCATCCTGCTAAATTGCAATCCTCCTGCCTCAGCTTCCCAAGTCACTGGGATTACAGACTTGGGTCACATGCCTAGCTCCTAATGAGCTGTTGGAGTCTTCTTAGAAGCCATTCCTACACCAGGATGAGCTAGGTTATTCAAGTAACTGCCTGAGGCTACTCAAACACCACAGCCCTGGCAAAAGGATGCACAACAAAGGGGAAGTACTTCTGGGAAAAGACAGTGGTCTTAGCCAATTGAACTTTCAATACCTCCCCTTTGCAAATTTTACAAGAACATCAGGCTATAGGAACATACTGCCAGGGTCCCTCTAAAGGCCTTGGAAGGGCCCATGCAAATCAGGGGCTCTGAAAACTTGGATGAACTTTACTATAAAGCTACTCCTAAATGCTGGTAATCATGCATTTATTGAGTGTTTACTATGCGCTGGGGGCTAGTGCCATATGCCACAGAAAAGTGCAATACCAGTCCTGATATTGCCACCAATTGGTCATGGAGCCCCTTTCCCTCTCTAGGTATGAGTTTTCTCACCTGTAAATTGAATATTGCTGAAAATCCAACATTTAGGGTTATTACACACCCAAGATATAAAGTTCACAGAATAGACCAGTTAATATTTTGATCTCTGTTGTCAGAGAAATGCAGATAAGGATCCAGACCCTCTGACCAATTGTGGGACTTCCCACAAGTCACAGCTCTCCTGTGAAATTTCCTTTCTTTGCAGGCGAATTTTGATACATTTATTCATCATGCATTTCTTGGCACCTGCTATGTTCCAGGCCCTTTCTGGGTGGTGGAGATACATAATTAGTGAACAAAGAGGAAAGGTCCATCCCCTAGTAAAAGGGAGACAAATAATAACAAACAAACAGTAAATAAATGTCAGGTGGTGAGTGCTACAGAGAAAATAAAGCAAAGAGAACAGGATGATTGGAGAAGGTGACTCAGAGAAACTGACTTAGAGCAGAGATCTGAAGGAAGTGAGTGAATGACCAGCAGAGAATAACCCTCGACCCAGCAATTCCACTTCTATATCTATCTCCAAGAAAATTGAAAACAGGTGTTCAAATAACTATTCATACATGAGTGTTCATGGCAACACTATTCACAATAGCCAAAATGTGGAAACAACCTGAGAGTCCAGGAATAAATAAATACAGTGTGGTATATCCATACAATGGAATAGTATTCAGCCATAAAAAGGAATGAAGTTCTGATACACACTATAGCATGGATGAACCATGAAAACACTATGCTAAGTGAAAGAAGCCAGACATGAAGGACCACATAGTCTGTGAGTCCATCCACATGAAATGTCCAGAATAGACAAGTCCAGAAAGACAGGAAGTGATGCCAGGCACTGACTGGAAGAAGGAGCAGGGAATCACTGTTAATGGGTGTGGTGTCTCCTTTGAGCTGACAACGACATTTTGGAACTAGATAAGAGGTGACAATTGAACAGCAATGTGAACATGCTATCGTATACTTCAAAATGGTTAATTTTATGTTATGTGGATTTTGCCTCAATAAAAAAATTTTAATCAGAAGATAAAAGAATAATTCGAATGAGAAATGATGGTGGCTTTTACAAGGGCGGCAGCCGTGGAGGTGGTGAAGGTGGTTAGAATCTGCATATATTCTGAAGGTAAGGCTGACAGGATTTACTGATGGATTGGGTGTTGGGAGAGAGAAAGAAAGAGAGGAGTCAAAAAGGATTCCAAAGTTTTTTTTATCAGAGAAGCAGCTGCCAAGATGAAGTTTCCATTTATGGAGATTGGATGAATGGGGGGTGGAGTGTGGGGATCAGGAGTTCGATGCTGGATGTGTGGAGGTACCAGATAGACTTCCAGGTGGAAACACCGAGGGAAGAGGTGAAAAGATGTATCTCAAGTCTGGGGTGAGGTCCAGCTTAGAGACTGGATGGATGGATGGATGGATGGATGGATCAATAGATAATGATGATGATGATGATAGATAGATAGATAGATAGATAGATAGATAGATAGATAGATAGATGACAGACAGATCCATCAATCTGGGAGTTCATCACCAGAAGAGTGAAGAAGACCAAGCACAGACACTGAGGCTCTCCAGTATTTAGACTCTAAAGATGAAAGAGAAAACTGCCAAGAAGCAGCCACTGGGCAGGGTGGGAAATCATGAGAAAGGGGTGTCCTGGATGCCAGGTGGGGAGTAAGCCAAGAAGCAGGGTGTGACCATTAAGATGTGGGAATGTTCAAGTCATATCAGGGCAGACCACTGGACTGTCGAATTGAGCCACATCGAGGTCACTGATAACCTCATCGAGAGCGAATTTGGCCAAGTGGTGAAGCCAAAGCCTGATGGGAGTTGTTCTCAAAAGATTGGGAGGAGGAATGAAGATGTTAGTCGACACGTTTTCTGAGGGTTTTGTTCTAAAGGGCTGCAGAACACTGGAGCTGGAGCTAGGGGCAGAGAGCTAAAGACACGTGTTTGTATTAGAGCCTTTTTGTTTGTTTGGTACCAGAGACTGAACCCAGGGGTGCTTAACCACTGAGCTACATCCCCAGCCTTCTTATTTTTTTATTTTGAAACAGGGTCTTGCTAAGTTACTTAGGACCTTGAGGAGTTGCTGAGGCTGGCCTTGAACTTTCGATCCTTCTACCTCAGCCTCCTGAGTCGCTGGAACTACAGGTCTGCACCTGCTGCAATTTGTTCTTACGTTAATGAGAATGATCCAGGGATGAGGAGACAATTGATGGTGCAGGAGAGAGAGGGAAGACTTGCTTGACTGGTGTCCCTAGGCAGGCGAGTACACACATGTGGAAGCTGGCCTTGGCCGAGGGACCCCAGCTGGCAGCAGGCAGGCAGACAGTAGGTCACAGGTGCAAGCTGATGTGGGGACCTGGGGAAGTTTTCTACTGATGGCTTCTCTTCTCTCTGGGAACGGGGAGCAGGGTCCAGGGTGAGAGGGAGGATGGCAGGAGGTGGAGG